>PVLA01008906.1:0-82810 GCA_004027455.1 Hydrochoerus hydrochaeris
TTTGGCTCTGTTGATGTGGTGTATTACATTTATTGATTTGCGTATGTTAAACCATCCCTGCATTCCTGGAATGAACCCCTCTTGGTCATGGTGTATAATCTTCTTGATGATTTGCTGCATTGTATTTGCCAGTATTTTGTTGAAAATCTTTGCATCAATGTTCATTAGTGAAACTGGCTTATAGTTCTCTTTTTTGGTTGGATCTTTCTCTGGTTTTGGTATCAGAGTAATACTTGCCTCCAGAAATGATTTAGGGAGAATTGCTTTTTTCTCAATTTCATTGAAGAATTTAAGGGGTATTGTCACCAAATCTTCTCTAAATTTCTTGTAGAATTCATCTGTGAATCCATCAGGACCTGGACTTTTCTTTGTTGGTAAGTTTTTAATTACATTTTCAATTTCAAAAGTTGATATTGGGTTGTTCAAAATTGCTATATCTTTTTGGTTGAGCTTTGGTAGTTCATATGTTTCTAGAAATTTGTCTATTTCTTCTGTGTTTTCCACTCTATGTGAGTAGAAATTTTCAAAGTAGGTATTCATGATCTTTTGAATTTCCATGGGATCTGTAGTAATTTCTCCCTTTTCAGTTCTTATTGCATGAGTTTGGGTTTTTTCTTTCTTTCTCTTGATAAGGTTAGCTAGGGGTTTTACAATTTTGGTTATTCTCTCAAAAACCCAGCTTTTTGATTCATTAATTCTTTGTATTGTTTTTTTAGGTTCAATTGCATTTATTTCTACTCTAATCTTTAAAATGTCCTCTCTTCTATGAGCTTTAGGTTTATCTTGCTCTTCTTTTTCTAGAAGCTTGAGATGGAGCATTAAGTTGTTTATTTGTGCTCATTCTGTTTTCTTGATATGACAGTTTTTGCTATATATTTCCCTCTTAAGACTGCTTTCATTGCATCCCAAGATTACAGTATGTTGTTTCTATATTTTCATTGAATTGTAGGTATTGTTTCATTTCTTTTTTAATTTCATCTGTAGCCCACTGGTTGTTCAAAAGGCTGTTATTTAATTTCCATGTATTTATGCAAGTTTTGCAATTTCTTTTGCCATTGATTTCCAATTTCAGTGCACTGTGGTCAGATATTATGCATGGGATGATTTCAATACCTTTGCATTTACTTAAGAATGTTTTATGGGGTAATATATGGTCTATTCTGGAGAATGTCCCATGTGCAGCTGAGAAGAATGTATATTCTGATGTGGTTGGGTGGAGCACTCTGTAAACATCTACTAAGTACAATTGCTCACAAGTATGATTCAATCGTGTTATTTCTTTGCTGACTTTTTGTCTAGTTAATCTATCTCTGTGTGACAATGGGCTGTTAAGATCTCCTGTTATAACTGTGTTCTTGTGTATTTGGTTTTTCATGTCCATTAGTATCTGTCTTATATAGTTGGGTGCTCCTCTATTTGGTGCACATATATTTATAATTGTTAGTTCTTCCTCTTGAATGTTACCACTAACAAATATGTAGTGACCTTCTCTATCTCTTTTAATCATTTTAGGTGTAAAGTTCACATTATCTGCAAATAGAATAGCTACCCCTGCTTTTTTCTGGGTTCCTGTTGCATGGAATACTGTTTTCCATCCTTTGACTTTTAACCTATGAGTGTCCTTTTGGGTCAGATGTGTCTCTTGCATACAGCATATTGTGGGATCCTGTTTCTTGATCCATTCTGTGAATCTATTTCTTTTGATAGGTGAATTGAGGCCATGTATATTTATGGATATCACTGATATGTACTGGCTTGACTTTGCCATGTTATGTTCCAGTTGTTTCTTTCTGATTTTCCTCTTATTTAATTGCTTATCCTACCTGGACATTTATTTCTGTTGTTGTTTTGGGGATTGTGGTCATTTTTATCTCTGTTTAGTATGTCTTTCAGTACTCTTTCTAGAGTTGGTTTGGTGGACATGAATTTCTTCAGTTGTTCTTTGTCATGGAAGTATCTTGTTTCTCCATTAAATTTGAATGAAAGTTTTGCTGGGTACATGAGTCTGGGTTGAAGGTTGTTTTCTTTCAGGGCTTGAAATACGTCACTCCAAGCTCTTCTTGACTTGAAGGTTTGTGCTGAAAAGTCTGCTGGGAATCTAATTTCCTTGATAGGTGAGTTGTGTCTTTTCTCTGACAGCTTTTAATATTCTGTTTTTATGCTGTATGTCTGAGATGTTAATTATTATGTGTCTGGGTGTGTATTTATGTTGATTATGACTGTTTGGTGTTCTATATGCCTCACTTATCTTCATATCAGATTCTTTCTCCATGTTTGGGAAATTTTCTGCTATTATTTCTGTAAATAATTTACGTATGTCATTTGCCTGGACTCCTGTATCTTTGCTAAAACCCATTATTCTTATATTGTTGCTCTTGGCATCATCATGCAGCTTGTGGATTGTCATTTCATGCTGCTTTGTTATTTTTTAAAGTTCTATCCTTTACTGATCACTAACTATGATCCTGTCCTCAGGGTCCAAAATCCTATCCTCAGCTTCCTTTAGGCAGTTTTGCACACTTTCAATAGAATTTTTTTTCTTGGATGTCTCTTTCAGTTTGTTTCATGAATTCTGCTTGTTTTCTGTATTGTTCATTCAAACTTTCATTCAGTTTCCCATGCTTATATTGTTCATTCAAAGTTTCAATCAGTTTCCCATGCTCATGTACTTTTTTCTCTAGTTCTTCTTTAGCTTCATTCAACAACTCCTTTACTAAAGTGGTTATTTCTGTCTTTACATGGGAGACTAATTCTAATTTGATTTCCTCTATAGCCTGATGCAGTTTTTTTTTTTATTTCACTGTGTATCTTTTCAGAGAGTTCTGGTGTGTTACTTTTGGGGTCCTCTATTTCAATGTGTCCTATACTTGCTTCTGGTGAACTATATGTTTGAGACTGCATTTTGCTTTTTCATTTTGTCATTTTCACTCTGCCTGGTGTTTTCTATGTGTAGGAGGGGATCACACACACTCTTTTCAGACACACCAAAGTCTTACAGTTAGTTGGAGGGGGTTTTACTACTGGCTGTATTTATCCTCTGTATGCCTCAATGTGGTATACTCACCAAATTGATATAGCCAATCTGCTGTAGTCCAAAGTTTGCCACCTGGGAACAAAGTTCCAACTTTTCTCACACTAACTGGATCCCGCTGAGATCTTTTGATGTTCCAGTTGGGAAGGCTTGCCCATCTGTAGCAGTCCAGGGCAGTTTTCAGTCTTGGATGGGCCTCCTTGATGTTCCTGGTGGCAGGGCAGGCCCATGGGGGAGGTTCTGGCCAGCCTACCCTTAAGGCAGGCTTCTGCTGAGTTCTAGGTGGAAGGGTGGGCCCATGGTGGAGGTCCTGGGCATCCTTCCCCTGAAACTGCCTTGCGCTGAGTTCCTGGTGGCGGGGTGATCCCTCGGTGGAGGTTAAGGGTATCCTTGCCCTGAGACGGGCTTGTGCTGAGTTCCTGGTGGCTAAACTTTTTAATCAAAATGGGAGGAAAAGAGTATTCCCAAAAATCATTCTCAGAAGCTAGCATTATCATGAGCAAAAAACCAGAAAAAGATCCAACCAAAAAAGGGAAATATAGGCCAATATCTCTAATAAATAAAACTGCAGGATCAGAGGCCAGGAATCTACAATGGCTTTTTTGTTGTTGTTGTTGTTGTTGTTGTTTTGGGGAGAGGGATACCAGGGCTCAAACACATGATCTCATGCTTGCCAAGCAGAGATTTGTGCCACTGAACTAAATCCCTAGCCCCACAATGACCATTTGTAACCTGAGTGCCAGAGAATTGAGAAGTTGTTAAGTCCAAAATGATAGAAAATACAGAATGAAAGGGATGATCAAGATTAAAGGCCTACAGCTCCACTAGAATGTTCCTGCAGTGAGTCACTGTGGGAAGGTGGAAGAAATTAGAGATTTCAAGAGCAGTTTAATGATGATGGCAGCAAAGGAGCTCTTCAAAACGGTCTTGCCTTCTTTTTGTTTCCCTTTTTGTATCACCCAACCTATAAGTCCAATTGGTGCCATTCATAACTTGGAGTGGGTCTCATCTCTGTTTTCAGACCTATATGTTAATCATTCATGGATACTCTCAGACTTCTTTAACTGGGCACGCATGTCTTAATCTATCTAGTTGAGATACATGACTACCAGTCATAATCCACCCATTGTCAGCCTGACAATCAGACACCTGCCTTTAAGCCACACTTAATCACTAAATACAACAAGAAGCTTATAATTGTAACATGATACACCTATCCTGCATATAAGTGAAAACATACTTATTCCCAGAAAAGAAGGCAAATTTTTCTTTGGATAGTACCTATTGTTCTCAAAAACATGCAGGACAATTACAACTCTCATTTCTGTAACTGGTCATGTGATCATAGTTGGTATTTATAACTTCCTTATTTTACTACATATTCTGGCCTTCAGCAAGCACCTCAGTGGGTCTTGTTTCTTCATGTGACATAGTCACTCAAACCTTCACCCCTGGAGTTTTTAGGTGAATTGTCATCTTGACTGAATTGTATTGTAATTTTCCACTGGATATGGTAAAATTAGGAGAAACCCTAATAAATGTCTTGGATTTTAACTACATTGTTCCTTACCTCTATTACAGAGTAGTAGTCCAGGTTTTCGTTGGTATTAACCACCCATGCCAACAGTATAATTCCCTTCTTAAATTGTAACTTAGAGGTATGCTGAGCCCAAAAGAACTATGGGGAAGTCTTAGTTTGCTCTTCAATGGCTTTAGTGCTCTGCTTTCAGGTAGAAGCCTTTTCCTCTGGAACTAAGACTTATGGTGCATCAGAAGATAAACTCTAGGGAGCAGGGAGTAATTGTGGGTGGTCTCATTTACATTTCCAATATTTAGTTCCTGTATCATTAAACCAAGCTGTGGGATAAGCAAGATTATATATTTTATACCAATTTAGTTTCTGAAGAATGTTGCCATAGTCCCACAAAGTATTGCTACTATCTTGTACTGTAAATCTGTCTTCAAAGGATGATTCCACAGTTCCACAGTTTAACTGCTTCATAATGGTGGGGAATGTGGTAAAACCAGTGAATTCCATAAATATGAACCCAATGCCACACTTCTATGACTGCAAAGTACATTGCTTGGTCAGAACGAATACTGCATGGAAAATAATGGCAGCCTTCACAAATGATATTTTTGGCAGAAGCACTATGTACAGGGAAGGTAAACAATACACAGAATAATTATCTCAGGAAAGAAAACGAAATAAACTTTCTGTGACTTAAGTGGCCCAGTATATCAAACTACCTACCAGGGCACAGGCTGATTACCACATGAAATGCAGGTGTACTAAGGACTCAGTTCTGTCTATGCATAAGCAAGACCTCCATTCCAGTCACAAAGGACACTAAGCTCATTAGTCCATTGTGGAGTGAAACGGATGGCTGAGGAACAAAGTTTATATCTATAGAACACCTCATCCTATGTATATGATTAATAAAGATCTCCTCTGGTAAGGTCACATTTTCGTGAGCATTAATTTGGGACCTAAATATCTTCACTGTATTTTCCTATGTGGAGAGGTCAACCTACATACCTCTCCCCCAAATATGTTTGTTGCATTTTTATAGTTATGTTTCATTAAAGTCCCAGGCCACTTCAGTTCTTTGGTCACAGCCTTTGAGGTGGTATATTCTCAAATATCTAGTAAGATTTTTTCTTGAATAAAATGTATGACAAGGTGTGATTCTCTAAGTTCTGCCCACTGTGAAGATTTTCCTTCATCACTTTTTGAAGGATGTTCTGGAAAAAGTGTTGTAATGCTCTAGCTGTCCACTTTCTAGTGGTACCCAAATAATTTTCAAAACTACCTGTAAACTAGGTCCTAGTTTTTTCTTCCTTTCTCAACTGAAACCATAGAAACATGGTAGGGCACTGTTGCAGAAGTAGGATCCAGAGCTGCTGTGGTCACTTACTTCCATCTTCAGGATCTGTTTGAGATAAATAAAAAATTATCACTTTCATCTGGTGATAGATGATTGTTGTGCACATTCAAATTTATGACTCAGTGGGTCAGTTATGACTAAGTTTATGAAGAATAGCTCAGGTTGTGGGATAATATATTGTCCCATGATCAAAGTATTCAGTTTTCACTAAAGTTCACTAGCATTGAAGAGCTGTTTCTCAAAAGAATTATCTCCAGGTTGTGGTAGAGCCTTGCATTAAAATCCCAAGGGTCTCTTTTGTGATTCATCTGTGGTCCTGCCAGTGGCCCAAAAAGAATCTGTATGTACAATTGACACCTCTAGTACCACTGTATCTGTTGGGTCATAACAATCAAAATGGTGGAACAGTCTGCAAAGGAGCTTAAAGCTATTGTAAAGCCTTCACTTATAAGTGTCTCAGTAAATGGGTCCCAGAAACACCAAAGTAAGTGTTGTATTGATTCTCAAATCCAAAAAGTCCAATTAGGCATTGTGTCTTTTGGTTATAGAACTATCACCTTTGAAGAGACAGTTTTGCATGTCTCATATCACAGGAGTCCTAAAAATTTCATTCAGGAAGAGATCCTTATAATTTCAGTTGGATTTATTTCTCACCAGTTGACACACAATGTTTTACCAACAAATTAAAGTCATTGCTACATCTTACGAACTTGTTTCAATCAGCATAATGCTAGTAATATGTAATGTAATGTAATGTAATGTAATGTAATGTAATGTAATGTAATGTGTGATATCTTGTGGAAGAGAAAGAAATTTAAGATTCTTGTGAAGTATGACATGAAAGAAGCCTGGAGAGTTGATGTCCCTGAGATGGCACAAAAAAGGTATATTTCTGGCCTTGTCAGATAATAGCTAGGTATGGAGAAAAATGCACTAGTCAAATTAATAGCTCTAACCTAGTACCAGGAGACATATTAATTTACTCTTGCAGAGAAACCGTGTCTGCTACAGAAGTTTCACTTGTGGTCACCAATTAATTAAGGTTTCTATATTTGATTAAGGTTTCTATATCACTGTCCAGATTCATCTACCTTATGCATAGGTCCAATAGGAGAGTGAAATGGAAATGTGATAGGAACCACCATCCTTGCATCTTTTTAAATCTTGATGGTAGCATTAATATCTGCAACCCCTCCACATATGAATTTTGTATTAACTATTTTCCTAGGTAAAAATAACCCTAATGGCTTCCATTTGGCCTTTCTTTTCATCTTTCACCACAGTTTTGCAAATCAGTGTTGAGATTCTAAGAAGCACTAAGTATGTCTGTCCTAATTATCTCTCTGGAACTGGGAAAATTAATATAGGATGATTCTAGAACCTGGTTGATCCACTGTGAGAAAGACCTTAGCTAAAATTCCATTAAACATTTGACCTCCATAAATTTTTGGCCCTACCTTATGTTTGTATTGATGTTTTAGATACCCTGGAATTAGCACTTGTTCAGAACCACTGTCTAACATTTGGCAAAATACTTGATCATGTTTTTCCTCAATGAATAGTTAACCTGCAGAATTATGTAGTACCCTGTGAGAAAGGATAAGAGATAGATGGGCAATAAAACTTTATGTGAACCTTCTGGAAAGATCTGGCATCTTATCTTTTCTTGGAGTTCTAGATTCATAAATTGACACAAGTCTGGGAATTTGTTAGTGGGGGCAAGATTCTCTGTTGCTGTATCTGAGGTAGATTTTTATTCATTGTCTTAAAGTTTTTCTGCTTATATAAATCCAGTAAATATTTAGTAGACTTCTATCTACTTAACTTCTGGGTTCATCATGATAATATTCACATATCAGATTGTTTCAATCACTGCTTTGTTCTGTTGTCCATTTTGGAAAGTAAGTAAAGCCACCTTGCCTTTAGTCCTTGAGTGGAGCTCTTGGCCCTTGCCTCTCCAAGACTCAATTTTGCCCATTTAGCTTTCCCAAAATGTGACTTTTTCCTCAACAAAATGTTTGACACAAGAGAAGTTAGTGTCAGAGCACTATAAGGATGTTGGTGCTTCTCTCACAAATTTATTCTTAATATATTAATAAAGAGCATATTTTATGGACCATTACAGTGTGGAGGATTAGGTTTTACCTGGAAAATTCATTCCAGCATTCCCACTTCTTGAGCCTTTGAGTAAACTTGTTAAAAGTCAATCAAGGAATATCACATGTCTCCAGATCATTCATGATGGGTCATCTTTTGGTCTCTACTTCAGCCAGACAGCCCAGTTATTAGTATTTTTTTTTCAAACAATATGAGCTGAAACATTAAGACTAGAGTCTGTTCTTAGTGGACATATAAAAAGAAATTCAGCCTGAACTACAGCTAAGTTTCTGCCACCATCATCCAATATCTATTTCTATGCTGGTTTCCCAGACCTCTCTTTTTAAGGATTAGAAAACTAAAGAAGTTATTTGGAAGCATAATGTACCTGTAGGAACTGCTTAGCTACTGCATCAGGGAAGTCTGTTCCTGTTTGCACAGACAACCCAGAATTAATTTCTTCAGGTGTAAGTGGAGAGGCCAACACAAGGGGTAGATTTGGAAAAGCCTCAGCCACTAAGGCTAGGGAAATCTCTTCCTCTGAAAAAGTAATTTTATACAAATATATAAGTTTAAGTTCCTTAGCCTTGTCATACTTCTTTAAGACATCTTCATCCTAATTTATAAGATCCTATTTTTTTTTCTGATCTGTTCCCTCAGTTTAACTGCAGATATTCTTCAAGACTGAGCATTTGTAGTTCCACCAATTGCATTGTGAGGGCATGTGTTTGGTTTCCAGGAACTTCAGTTATTAAAACTACCTTTCCTCTATTGTTTTGTTGACACATTTACAAAACTATAGATTTTTTACATATATCTTAATCTTGGAATTTCAATATTTGGGCTCATTTTACCTTAGTAGTTTGTTCAGAAATGCTAAGAACAAATCAGCATCCACAAACATTTTACTGTTCCAAAAATGTTCAAAATTATTGCACATAGAGTTACTAAATTCTTTGTTTCTTATAAGTGGAAAATTAGGATAACCAAATGGATCCATGTCACGTGTTACCTTAAACAATTCTCAATATGGATTGTCAGTACTCTCCAGGTTTTCAGAATGAGAAACTATGGCAATATTCAGTTACTTCAAAACAGAAAACCAACTCTAAGAACCATCCTTACTGATTAGGAAAAAACCATCCTTACAATTTTGTTTTTCTAGAATAAATATTGGTAACAAACTTTTCATTAGTTAGTATTGTCTAGAGGAACACAATCAACAGAAAATTTGTTTTTAATTATGGAAGGATATATGCACACTTACAGGATCAGAGACAGGAAAGCCCACAATGGCTTTCTGTAGGGTGAGGTGTGAGAGAGTGTATGACAGTCATTTTCAAGCTGTAGAACTGGAAAATCCAGTAGCTGCTAAGCCTAGGAAGCTGTTAAGCCACAGAAGAAAAAGGAACATGGCTGCTGCCCAATAGAAATCTGAAAACAAGTGCTTACTGAAGAATTGACAGTGTTACTCTATGCTGGAAGGCTAAAGA
This sequence comes from Hydrochoerus hydrochaeris, assembly GCA_004027455.1. Lineage (NCBI taxonomy): Eukaryota > Metazoa > Chordata > Mammalia > Rodentia > Hydrochaeridae > Hydrochoerus > Hydrochoerus hydrochaeris. Next base: position 9,510 of record PVLA01008906.1, read on the forward strand.
AAGCAGATACCTGTAAAGTGATACTCAAAGATGATGGTAGAAAAAGGAAACAGCTGCTGAAGTTGGGAGCTCTTTGAAATAGGAACACCTGCCCCTTAATTTACATCTAGGCTCCCAGCCTATTGATTGTTGCCACCTACTTTTATGGTTGGGATTTGACCCTGAGTTTGATAGCCCACATCACAATTGTTCTCAGACTGTGGTTAATCTTCCAGGCATTATTAGTAAATCTTCTAGGCATTATTTTATCTACTCAAGTTATATCATTTTTGTTCACACAGAAGAAACAAATTTTCTTCAGATTGATTGATGGTAAGTACCCTGAGGTTTTTTTCCCACCCTGTGGAGTAATGTGGCTTTTTCCACCCATTTTGTCAACCTCTTGATTACTAAAAAATCAGTTTCTTTCTATTCATGTTTTTAGCAGCACATCTTGTAATAGCTAAACCTTGGAAATGACCCTAATGTCCATCAACTGAAGAATGGCTAAAAAATATATATTTTTTTAGTACAATGGAGTACTATTAAGCCATAAAGGATAAATTTGGCACATTTATACTAAATGGATGGACCTCAAGACCATACTCTTAAGTGAAATAAGTCAGACACATGTATGTAAATATCACATTTTCTTTCTGGTGTGAGAAAACTGAAAGTGTAAATAAGAACATGTATAATGGGTATTATGAAATAGGAAGTAAATAGTCAAAGGAAAAGGGGAATAGAAGGGTGGAAGGGAAAGAAAAAATGATAAAATAGAAAAAAAGCTTTGTAAATAAGGAGGGGAAAAGGGGTTGATGAGAGGGGAGAGGAAAGGGGAAAAAAGAGGAAATAAGATATATCATGTATAGGTATAAATTTCCTATGATGAATGTGATCATTATGCATACCTAACTTGTAACAGTGAACTCAATTGTAAAAAAAGTTTTGCCAAGATTTGTTTGTAGGAAAGCTTTTATTTTAAGATGATGACAAGATTTCAGTAAATTATTTAATTGGAATTTTACTGTATTTGGGAGATATATTGGGATTAAAGGATTAGTCTTTGGCACAATTGGAATTCATTTTGAACTTCAAAGGAAGGGAGTCCTAAAATCACTTCTAATCTGGATAGCAGCATTTTTGTCAGTGATCTTGGACCTCTTTACTACACTCCCATTTCCAATATTGTTCACTGTGGATTGAATAATTTTAACTGGGGTACAGGGTGCATGCACATCAGTTTTCTTCATGGTCAGCAGGATTTACTTATAGTATTTAATAATGACAACAAAAATAGTAGTAATATGTGAAGAATGTTTATCACAATTTTCTTTCAAGTCAGCACAGATTGAAGTATGTACTTTTTCTGTGCAGTCTAGTGAGAAAAGCCCCTCTATGTGAGAAGTTAAAACAAAGAAAGGACAAATAGGAATGTTGTGCATTAGCCAGTGAATGGAGGACTGTTTCTTTAACCTGTGGGAACATGTAGGGTCATCAACAGATCAGGAAGGAAAAGATTATGAAAATATTATGCTCACTGAAACTTAATTTAATTTAGTTGGTGTTAATTGTGATAATTACTGCTTGTTTTTTCTTTGGGTTTATAATTATTTGTATTTACATATGGTGAGGGTGATGAATAAGAGAGTGTGAAGTGTGTCCAGGAAACTGATTTGTCCTCTGTTAAGTGATTCCATTATGACTTTTTGGTAAGAATTGTCTTTTAAAGAAGAGATTTAGTCTGACAATGAGACACAAAAAGAGAAAAGGTCAAGAACATTTTACTTTAATTCATTCTGTTTTATTTCCATTTCCCCACTTTTATCTTCCTATAGTTTCATATCTTTGCCTCAAACCTGCTTTGAGTTTCTGGTTGAAAGTAGAGACAAAGAACTGGGATAGAGAAAGTAGAAAGGAAAGAAGGGAATAGATAACTATACTACTAATCTCCATTCATCAAAAATCACAGTTTGTGCTTTCAGTGTGTTATAGTTGATACATTGTGTCAACTTGAGAAGTTTAGAAGTTTCAGAAACTCAGCAGGGAGCCAGGATGGCTACTTTAACAACATCCTCATCCTGTGCAAGAGGAGGGCACAGAAATTTTGTGAGAGCTGCACCTGCTCTGGAGTGGGAGGGGGTGGCCTGTGTACAATATAGGGGAGAAGAGCTTGTTCCCCCTTTATCTCTGGTTGTTGCCTTGAAGTGTTGCCCCATTGCCATGCTGTCCTGTCTTGGAGCCAGATGATTTGGAACTGAGACCTCCTCAGTGAGCTAAATAAATTTTTCCTTCCTTTATTTTGGGTACCAAGTGTTTTGTCCCAGCAGTGTCCAAAAAGTAGTCAAGACATAATCCTTGACTGTAATCTGAACAACTACTTTGAAGGTAATAGCATGCAATATATTAACTAATGTTAATTTTCTATTATTTTGTTTTTAAATTCTATGTGTCATTTTTATTTTTCTGTTGTTTTGCTTTAAAGTAGAGACAAACCATTTCAGGCTGAAGAAACAAAGAATATTTATTGAGGTTACGTGACACAAGACCTGTAGCCAGCAAAACTTGCAGTGCTGATAGCTCCAAGGATGGTTCCTGAGCTTTTCAGTCTTATGTTCTGGTGAGACAGCAGGAAAGGAAAGCACCTAAGGATTCAGGGATGGGGTGTGTCTGACACTGAGTGCCTTTCCTCTTACTTGTTTTTTGTTTCAGAGCCATCACCAATATATTCCTGACCACACACAGTCCTGAGGTGGGTCTGTTTTCCTTCAAGGTGTGTAGTACATAACACACTTTCATCACTTTGGTCTTGTTCTCACTGCCCTCTTCTGACTCAGACTCATTTGAGAAATGAGCATCTGCAGTATTTCTTAACTTAGTATAATCCTTGCCTGAAGCCTCTTTCCCCTTTCATGTATTGTGTGTATGACTGCCAAGTTTTATCTTCCTGAAATATTGGCTAGGCTGATTAACTTCTTTGTTCCAAAGCTCTTACTAGCACCTCTCTAGAAGAGCAGCAATTTGCTAGGAAGGGCTCTACACCTCTCATCTTTTACTTTTAGTTTTTTTTCTTTCATAGTCTGCAGAGAAGCAGGACCTATACACAATCTATTTTGTCATATTCTATACCTCTGGGTCAACCATGCTAAAGTCTTCCCTGTCCCTCCTTGCCCTTCCTGCCCCTCCCTGTGCCTCAAGCCCTGAAGGGCCTTGTCTCCCAGGGAAGGTAGAGAGCATACTGGCAAGAGCTCATGTTCTGGAGGTGGTAAGACAGGATTCAAATTCCAGTTTTGCCAGTGATAGCCATGGAACTTTTCCAATAGGTTATATATCTTTTCTAAGCCTTAATTTCCTCAAGTCTTCTAAAAATTTTATTTTAATATAAATAAAAATAATGCAAGTAGCTATTAATAAAGAAAATTCAGAAAGCACCCTTATTATTTCTATGAAAAATTTAAACATAATTATATAGCAAAAAATTAAAGGTTATAAGTTAATACACTATGTAGGATGATCTTAAAATAATGGCCAAAATGTTACTTAGTGAAGTACATGTCATAGACTAAAAAAGACTTACAAAGAAAAAACAAATTTTACTATATGTGCTACTGAAGTGAGCACAAAAAACCAAACAAATAAAAGGACAAAAATTTCTTTTCAACTAACAAAGAGAAACTGGTGCAACAAATCAGCACATATACTAAAATATTTTTGAAACAACACAATAGGTGATTTAGGGAATTATATGACTTTTCCCCTGCTTCCTATTCCTATATTTTCTATTTTGCTTCTTGTTTAATATACATATCTTGAGTTTCTTATACAAGAAAAACCATGAAATATTCAGGCTTGTGTGCCTAATTATTAGAAACAGCACAAAGTCAATGAACAGATGAATGGATACAGAAAATATATTTATACACAATGGGAGTATTAGTCTGCTTTAAAGAAAATAAGACTGAGGCATTGATAGGATTCAACTTGAGAACATAACACTAAGTGAAATAAGTAAAATACACAATGTTGAATATTCTTAATTCTTAATAAGAGGTGGTTAGTAGCAATTTGTACACTTTGAAGTTAGAGAGATAATATGAGACATTGCATATAAGGCATTTCATAAATTCCTTGTTTACAGTGATTCCTTAATCCAGAGCCCTTGTTGAAATCAGCGGAAAGCCATATACTTATTGATTGACACATTCACCTCTGAGGACTCCTGACCTTTCTTTCATTCTGTAACGCTTGTAAACAGTTAGAAATTTTCCCCAGATAATGAATAGAAGTCTGACTTTTTTGTAGTGGTGATGCTGGGTGGAAACATTGGCTAAGAACACTGTGTTGTGGTATCATGGTGTTGGATAAAACAATCAAAGTTCATTTTATATTGGGTTCCTGAGGTCTTTCAGGATACCCAAAGTAGATCCAAAGTTGTTAATTGAAAAATTTCTGTCTGTTGCTGTGGGATGTGCCCTTCCTCTTCCTCCTCCTCTTCTTCCTTTCTCCTCCTCCTCTTCTTCCCCTTCCTCCTCTTCCTCTTCCCCTTCCCCTTATTCCTCTTCCTCCTCCTCCTCTTCTTCTTCTTTGTTTGTATAGCTGTCTGGTTTGCTCTTCCATAATCACAGTTGTGGAGTTGCTTGTTTATTATATACCCTAGATCATATTAACTCTCTCACTATTTTGCCAGAGTACTGTTACAGAAAACAGGTATAAATTGTATTTCTTCCTAAAAACAACCTAAGGAAAAACCACGATAAGACAATTTTAGGAGCTTGGCTAGAGCTCATCCTAGGCTCAATGACAACTCTAATGTTACTGTTTCTGGTTGGGTTTTGTCTCAAAAGATCACATGTAATATACCCAGAAAAGGCTCTGGATTAAGGTAACATACCCAGCTAGGAAAATTAAAAAATGGAATAAGTTTAACAGAAAATCATCCCACAGGCAGTGTACTCTTGTTTCTTAGTTGCCCAGGTAATAGTTCCTGTTCCAGTTCCAAGTGCTTCTGGTCTTTTAGAAATGGCTGGTCACTGTGATACATAGTTTGTCACTATGATGCACATTGTATGAAACAACCCCCAACCGACAAGCTATTCTGCCTTTCTACTTCCTGCTTGCTTATCCAATATAATCCCTAAACCTCCCAAGATCAGGGCCAGGTATTTTGGGAATGATCTTCATCAGTGCCTATCAACATAAAATAAATCTGCCTCCAAATCCTGGGTGTCATTTCAGTGTTTGTGCTTTCCATTCCAATGGTATACAACCTGATTTTCTGCATTCTTTTTGCCAGTATCTTATTGAGGATTTTTGCATCTACATTCATTAGGGAAATTGGCTTATTCACTTCTTAGTATGCTCTTTATCTGATTTTCATATCAGGATAATTCTTGCTCCCAGGAGTGAATTAAGGAGTATTGATTCTCTTTCAATTTCATTAAAGAGTTTGAAAAGTGGTGGTGTTAAGTCTTCTCTAAATTTCTTGTAGAATTCAGTAGTGAATCCATCAGGGTTTGGGCTTCTCTTTGTTGGTAGGTTTTTAAAAAATTATATCTTCAAATTTTTTTGATTGATGTTGGTTTATCTAGAATTTGTATATCCTTTTGATTTAGCTTTGGTAATTCATAGGTATCTAGGAATCTGTCCATTTATTCTGCATTTTCCATCTTATTAGAATACAAGTTCTCAATGTAGTATAGATGTTTGTGTGGATTTCTACAGGATCTGTTGTGATTTTACCCTTTAAATTCCTAATTGTGTGGATTTGAGTTTTTTTCCTTCATTTTTTTGCTAAGGTTGTGCAAGCCTTTGTTGATTTATGTAATCTTTCAAAGAACAAATTCTTCAATTAATTGATTCTTTGTATCATTTTCTTAGTCACTATTGCATTAAATTTTTGCTCTGATCTTTATAATTTACTCCAAGATGAGCTGTGGGCTTGAGCTGATCTTCTTTTTCTAGCAAGCTGAGGTTCAATATTAAATTGTTTATTTGAACTCATTCTATTTTCCTGATATGAGTATTAACTGCTAAAAATTTGTTTCATATGGCTGCTTTAATTTTGCCTTAAAGGTTCCAGTATGTTGTATTGTCATTAGCACTTAATTATAAAAAGTTCTAATTTTTAAAAATTTCATTTGTGACTCACTGGTTGTTCAGCAGGGTGTTATTTAATTTCCATGTGATTATGAAGTTCTCATGGCTCCCTCTGTGACCAATTTCCAATTTCAATGCACTATGGTCTGATAATACACATGAGATAATTTTTTTAAAATTAAAAATGTTTTTATTTAAAGAGAAAAAATGTAAAAGGTAGAGATAATACAGAATTTCAAAAAGTAAATTACATATTGTCCTCTTAGAAATAGTTGTTCAAGTTACAAAATTAAAGCATACAAAGTAGATATTCAAACAGTGAGAGTGTAAACAGCTAAACATGCATGAGTTTCTACATGTATATCTATTATTTCTGTATTAGAGGGTAAAACGAAACATAGCAAGACAAAACAAAACAAATTCCTATAAAAGCATGAAACCAAAAAGTCATATAAAACCACAGTACAAGGTGATCTACAATGATTAATGTGTTGTTTATTATCTTAAATAGAATTGTCTGTATCATCAGGCATAATTGAATATAGCAGTATAATTGAATATAACGGTACATAACAATATTAGTAAAAATAAAACATTGTAGACAGTATAAAACTTCAAAGGCAAGTAATAATCAAAGCAGTGGATATTCTAGTGAATCTTGTCATCTTAAGTGCAGTTGCCTATAATCTCAGACTTGATATTACCAATCATAACAGCTTTGAATAAAATCTATCAATACAAAACAGTGATCTAACAGACCAGATTCGATTATGATCAACCATGATAAAACAGTGTAGGTTATATAGAGCTTTAGATTAAGTTAATAGGAAATTAAGGATGACTACCGTACTATATCCTGCTATTTTGGGGATGATTGTCTGTGCCCTTAATCTAGTACAGGTAGAATGGCTGGAACAGATAATAATACATCTAAGTAGAGTGGTGTGAGTAATTTGGGTTTTAAATCCCTGGTGCACTACTAACAATATAGTGTATCAAGGCCATCTATGTTAGAGTTTCTAGTTATCCTTCTCTGCCTCATTTCTGCTATGCTACTGTTCTGCTTTTGTTTAGTTTTCTCCTTCATTCTACTGCCTGCCCCACTCATTGAGGCCTTGCTGCCACTGTTCCTAAAATCCTGGTATTTTTTTCCTCTCCCTAGAATGTCCCTCAGTATTCTCTGTAGGGTTGGATTGGTGGTTAAAAACTCCCCCAGTTCCTCTTTGTCATGGAAGAATTTGTTTCTCCATTAATTTCTAGTGACAGCTTTTCAGGGTACATCAATCTGGGCTGGAGGTTATTTTCTTCCAGGGCTTGGAAAACATCACTTCAAGCTCTTCTTAATCTGATGGTCTGTGTCGAGAAGTCTACTGTGATCTTGATGGGCTTACTTTATAGGTAATCCATTTCTTTTCTCTGGTGCCTTTTTTCTTTTTTCTTTCTTTCTTTCTTTTTTTTTTTTTGTACCAGGGATCGAACTCATGACCTTGCACTTGCCAGGCAGGCACTTATGCTGCTGAGCTAAATCCTCGGCCCTCTCTGACAGATTTTAATATTCTGTTTTTATATTGAATTTCTGTTATCTTGATCATTATATGTCAAGATGTAGCTCTGTTTTGGTTGTAGGTGGCTGGAGTTCGGTATGCCTCACATAACTGAATTTCTTTTCCCATGCTTGGGAAGTTTTACTTAATTATTTCTGTGAATAGCCTTTGTAATTCATCTGTTTTTATTTCTGCTTTTCATTCACATTTCTTTTTTTAAATTTTTTTTATTTTAAAGAGAATAAAACAAAAGAGGACAGATCTAAGCAGATCAGAACAGAACAATGTAAGCAACACAGCACTTCAGAACAAGACAATTGGATATTAATAGTAGCTATTGTAATGTCTCTCTTTCAAATAGTTGAGCTTAGCTTTACACACAATAATGTCAAACATAACAAAATAGTATAAAACCACTGAAGAGAATGAAAGTATTGCAAGGCATTCTGAACCAAATAACTGAAGATGGACAATAGCTACAATATTATCTCATTTTCCATAAAAAACTTTATACTATCATACATATTAAAATCCAATAAGACACAATGTGATAGAACTGATGGTAATAGAAAAACAAGAGCATGGTAAGACTTCAGAGCAAGATGATATCAAATCAACAATGGCCGCCATATTGCCTTTTCTTCAAGGTAACTATTCATACCATCGTGTATATTAAGATCAAACAAAACGGAATAAAACCATTCCAACCAATGAATGAAAACATTACAAGACTTCAAAGCAATGTAATGATGAACCATGATTACCATAAAATCTTCTGTACTCTTACGATTTCTTATACTAGGGGACTATATGGTATTTATACATGTGAGTTTGATTTATTTCACTTAAAAGTATGGATTCAAGTTGCATCCATTTATTTATAAATATCTCAATGTGATCTTTCTTTATAGCTGAGTAGTACTCCGTTGTATAAAAGTACCACAATTTTTTAATCCATTCCTCACTTGATGGGCACTTAGGTTGTTTCCCAGATCTGACTATTACAAATTGTGCCACTATGAACATGGGTGAATATATATCACTGTGGTAAGATGTTTTCAGATCTTCTGGGAATATGCCTAAGAGTAGAATAGATGGATCAAATGCGACCTCCAACCCCAGCTTTTTGAGGAATCTCTAGATTGACCTCCAAGTGGTTGCACCAGTCTACACTCCCACCAACAGTGCAGAAGAGTTCCTTTTTCCCCACAGCCTCTCCAGCATTTGTTGTTGGTAGTTTTGTTGATCCTGGCCATTCTTTCTGGAGTGAGATGGAATCTCAGTGCTGTTTTAATTTGCATTTCTCTAATGACTAATAATGATGAACATTTTTTCCTGTATTTATTTGCCATTCATATTTCTTCATCTGAGAACTGTGTGTTCATCTCAGATGCCCATTTTTGGATTGGGTCTTTGAATTTTGGGGGTCTGATTTTTTTAAATTCTTTATAAGTTCTAGACAGAGGTCCTTTGTCTGAGGGATAGTTTAGTAAGATTTTTTTTTCCAGTTTGTGGGTTTTCTTTTCCCTCTGCTGGAGATTTCTTTGGACATGCAGAAACTTTTTAATAAGATGTGATCTCAGTTATTGATTCTGGGAAGTATTTCCCATATAGTTTGGTTCTTGTTCATGAATTCTATACCAACCTCTATATCTTCAAGATTTTTACCTACTTTGTCTTGCAGCAGATTTAGTGTTTCTGTTTTAATATTTAAATATTTGATCCATTTAGATTTCAGTTTAGTACATGGTGATAAGCATGGGTCTAATTTTATTTTTTGGCTTATGGAAAGCCAGTTTTTCCAGCACCATTTATTAAAGAGACTATCATTCTTCCAGTGAACATGTATGGCCACTTTATCAAAGATAAGTTGGTTGAGTATGTTTGTAGTTGTATCTTCTAATCTATTCCACTGATCTTCAGGTCTGTTTTTATTCCAGTACTATGTCAATTTTATTATGGTAGCTTTGTAGTATAACTTCAAGTCACGGATTGTGATGCCGCCTGCCTTGGCTTTGCTGCTTAGAATTGCCTTTGCTATTCCAGGTCTCTTCTGGTTCCAGATGAATTTTAGGAGTGATTTCTCTAGATTTATGAGGTATGTTAGTGGTATTTTCATTGGGATTGCATTGAATCTGTATAACAATTTTGGGAGAATGATCATTTTCACAATATTTATTCGTCCTATCTATAAACAAGTAGTGTGTTTCCATTTACTGAGGTCCTCTTCAATTTGTTTTTTCAGGGTATTATAATTTTCCCTGTACAACTCTTTTACATCTTTTGTTAGATGAATTCCTAAGTATTTCATTTTTTTGGATGCTAGTGTGAAGGAAGTGGCTCCTCTTATTTCTCTCTTGGTGGTTTTGTTGTTAATGTATAAGAATGCTATTGATTTTTGAGCATTGACTGTATCCAGCTACATTGCTGAATTTATTATATTTAGGAGCATTTCAATTGAGGTCTGGGTGGTCTTCTCTATGTAGAGATTGATGTAATCTGCAAATAATGATAATTAAACTTCTTCTTTTTCTATCTTTACTCCTTTTATTTCTCTCTCTTGTCTAATTGCTCTGGATAGTATTTCCAGTACTATGTTGAATAGGAGCAGTGATAAGGGACATCCTTGTCTTGTACCTGATTTCAAGATAAAGGCTATCAGTTTTGGGCCATTTAATATGACATTGGCTGTTGTTTTGTCATAGATGGCCTTTATCATATTAAGGTGAAGACCATCTATTCCAATTCTCTATAAGGTTCTTATCATGAATGGGTGTTGGATCTTATCAAAAGCTTTTTCTGCATCTATAGAAATGATCATGTGATTCTTACTTTAGGCTCTATTGATATGGTGGATTACATTTATTGATTTACATATGTTGAACCATCCCTGCATGCCTGGGATGAATACCACTTGGTCATGGTGTATAATCTTCTTGATGATTTGCTGCCTCCTAGTTGCTAGTATTTTATTGAGAATTTTTGCATCTGTGTTCATTGGGGAGATTGGCCTGTAGTTCTCTTTTTTAGTTGGGTCTTTCTGAGGTTTTGGTACCAGAGTGATATTTGCTTCCAGGAATGACTTAGGGAGAATTGCTTTCCTTTCAATTTCTTTGAAGAGTTTGAGGAGTGTCAGCATCAAGTCTTCTTTGTATTTCTTGTAGAATTCCGCAGTGAATCCATCTGGGCCTGGCTCTTCTTTGTTGGTAGGGACTTGATTACATATTCAATTTCATTAATAGAAATTGGGTTATTCAACAGTTGTACATCTTCTTGATCCAGCTTTGGTGTTTCATATGTTTGTAGGAATCTGTCCATTTCTTCTGTGTTATTGAACCTATGACAGTAGTTTTTCAAAATAGTTGTTGATGATCTTCTGAATATTTCCACAGAGTCCATAGTGATTTCACCTTTTTCATTCTGTATTGTGTGAATCTGAGTCTTTTCTTTCCTTTTTAAAGTTAAGTTGGCTAAGGGCTTATCAATTTTATTTATTCTTTCAAAGAACCAACTCTTTGATTCATTGATTCTTTGTATTCTTTTCTTAATTTCTTCTCTGATCTTTATAATTTCAATGAATCAATTTGATTCATTGATTCTTTGTATTGTTTTCTTAATTTCTGCTCTGATCTTTATAATTTCCTCTCTTCTTTTGGCTTTTGGCTTGGCTTGCTCTTCTTTTTCTAGATGTTTCAGGTGTAATATCAGGTTGCTTATTTGTGTTCGTTCTGTTTTCCTAATGTGGGAACTCAGTGTAATACATTTTCCTCTGAGGACCACTTTCATTGCATCCCATAGGTTTTGCTAAGTTGTATTTGTATTTTTGTTTGCTTGTAGATATTGTTTAGTTTCTTCTTCAATTTCCTCAGTGACCCACTGATTGCTCAAGAGTGTATTATTTAATTTCCATATGTTTGTGGGTTTTTGCAGTTACTTTTATCATTAACTTCCAGTTTCATGGAAATTAATATAATAACATGCATGGGATAATTTCAATTCTTTTGCATTTACTTAAACATGTTCTGTGGGTTAGTATATGTCTATTTTAGAGAATGTCCCATGTACTGCTGAGAAGAACATACATTCTGATGTTGTTGGATGGAACACTCTGTATACATCTATCAAATCCATTTCTTCCCAGGTATGATTCAGTTTTGTTATTTCTTTGCCGATTTTTTGTCTAGTTGATCTGTCCCTTTATGTCAATGGTGTGTTAATGTATCCTGTTATAATTGTGTTATTGCCTATTTGATTTTTCATTTCTGTTAATACTTGCTGTGTGTAGTTGGGTGCTCTGGAATTTGGTGTATATATATTTAAGATTGTTATCTCTTCCTCTTGCAGTTTTCCCCTAACTAGTATGTAATGACCTTCTTTGTCTCTTTGGGCCATTCTTGATTTGAAGTTCACATGGTCTGCAAGCAGAGTAGTTATTCCCATTTTTTTTTTTGAGTTTCTGTTGCATGGAGTATTTTTTTTTTCATCCTTTGACTTTCAGTCTATAAGTTTCCTTTTGGGTTAGATGGGTTTCTTGTAGACAAAATATTGTTCCTTCATCCATTCTGCCAGTCTGTTTCTTTTAATTGGTGAATTGAGGCCATCTACATTAATGGTTATAACTGCCATATATTAGTTTATTATTGACGTGTTATCTTTCTGATGTTGTATCTTAACTTTCTGTTTAATTGTCTTGCTTAGTGGTTTTTTCCTATGTGTATATAGAATGCCTTTCAGTATTCTTTGTGTGGTTGGTGTAGTGATCATGAAGTTCTTCAGCTGTTCTTTCTCATGGAAGTATCTTGTTTCTCCATCCATTTTGAAGGACAGTTTTGCAGGGTACAGCAGTCTGGGTTGGAAGTCATTTTCCTTTAGGATTTGGAACACTTCACTCCATGCTCTTCTTGACTTCATTGTTTGTGTTGAGAAGTCTGCTGTGAATCTGATAGGTTTTCCTTTATAGGTGATCTGTCTTTTCTAACAGCTTTTAATATTCTGTTCTTATGTTGGATTTCTGGGATGGTGATTATTAAATGTCTGGGTGTAGTTTTGCTTTGATTATGGCTATTTGGAATTCTATATGCTCCACTAATCTCTATGTCAGTTTTCATACTCATGTTCGGGAAGTTTTCAGCTATTACTTCTGTAAATAGCCTCTTGATATCATTTGTATTGTCTCTCTTTCTTTTTCATTTATCCCTATTAATCTTATATTGTTTTTCCTTGCATCATCTTGCAGCTATTGAATTGTTATTTCCTGATTTCTTGTTATTTTTAGAAGATCTTTCCTTTCCTGTTCACTAGCTGCAATCTTGTCTTTGAGGTCTGAGATTCTATCTTCACTTTTGTCGAGGTGGTTTTTGAAACTTTCAATAGAGTTTTTGATTTCCTGTATATTTCTTTGAATCTGCTTCATGTATTCTGTTTGTTTCTTAAACTGTTCATTCAGGGATTCTATCATTTTGCTTTGTTCCTCTAATTTTTTAGCTGTGTCTTCATTGGATTCATTCAGTATTTCTTTCACTACTTTTATCATTTCTTCTTTTACCTGGGAGATTATTTCTGATTTGAGTTCCCTCATTGCTTCCTGTACTTGCTTTTTTATTTCATTTGATATGATTTCAGGTATTTCAGTTGTATGACTGGTATTTTCTTCTATGTATGTGGCTCCCAGGCTTTGTTGGGATGGGCTGGAGGTTTGAGATTGCATTTCGGCCTTTCTTTTTGTCATTTTCCTATGTTTCCATGGTTCCAGCATTATTCCAAAGCTTTCCCTGGATGTGTTGGAAATCACCTCCTACGCCCTCCACCACTGGGACTCACGTGGCTTTGGCTCCCCTCATGCAGCAGGCCCAGTTTCTCTGGTTGAAAGAACATCACTGGGCATGGCCCTCCCAAGCCCTCAGAACCTCTGGAGCCTAATCTAGTGTCCTAGGGGGTCTGGGTGGACACCCAGCTGCCAGGATTGATGGACAAGTTCCAAACTTTTACGGACCTGCCCTGGTGAGCTGCAACTCACCTCATGGTGCAGCATGGGCCTGGCTCCCCTTTTGGCAGGCCTGGCTCCCCTGGTTGAATGAAGGTTGCTGGGCATGGTCCACTCTCGTTCACATTTCTTATTCTTAAATTATACATTCTCTTGTCATCTTCTAGCCTTTGTATTGTTACTGCCTGTTTCCTTGTTATTTTTAAGAGATCTTTCCTTTCATGATCACAGATTGCAAACTTGTCTTCAAGTTTTGATAATCTATCCTTAGTTTCTTTTAAAGAGTTTTTCCAGCTTTCAATGGACTTTTTAATTTCCTGGTAGTCTCTTTGAATCTGCTTCATGTATTCTATATTTTCTTTATATTTTTTATCGAATGTTTCTCTCCTATTTTTGTGTTCCTCCCTTCTTCTATGTCTTCCTGAGAGATGCTTAGCATTTCTTTTATTATTCTACTCATATCTTGCTTTACCTGATTTAATATTTCAGTTTTGAGCTCGTTTACAAGGTCCCAAAGATATCTCTTAATGTCTGTTGAAGCCATGTCTGATGTTGCATGTTTGCCACCCTCAGTCTCCCTTGTTTTTCCCTCTCCTGGATCAGTGCTCTCAGGGTTCTGGGCTGGGGCCCTCCTCTTGCCTCTTTCTCCTGTCATGGTCCTGCCTTCCTCTACACAGTTGTACAGTGGAGACCCCAGCACACTTCCCTGTTGGCCATGGTTCCTCTGAAGAACATTGGCGAGGGAACTCCACCCTCTCCAGCCTGCTCTTGTCACTGAGGTTTAAGCATGGGCTGCTTAGGCCGACCCCTCCTCAGTGGGCAAACTACAGGGGCCTTCACCAGGTTAGTGCATGTTAGGCACAGAAAATTGATTTGGGACCACTCTTTGGGTCCCAGCCAAGGGCGTGACCCAGTCCAAGAAAATACCACATATCTGTTCTGGGGAGGAAGCAACTAACTGAAGTCACTGTTGCTCCCTGTTCAGGCTCCTTCTGCCTGACTACATGTTGCCCACTTGGTCATGCCCTTCCCATGGTGGTGGGGGGTCTCTTTCCCAGCACTGACCTTGGGTTAATGAAGGTCCCTTTGCTGGCTCCACTCTCTGTTGGGTTCACCAACCCCCAACTTCAGTGCAGCTGTGGCTCCTGTGAGTGGTGGTGAGAATGAGCCTGGGTGCCTCCACTGGCTGGCAATGTTCCAATTGTTGCCCCAAGACTGTGTGTTTGATAAGCTTTTCTACGTTTTAATTTCTTTCTGTTTCAAGAGGATCCATCTCCCTCTGTCTGGATCTCTCTTGGATGTTTTATTTTGGCACATGAGTTGTTTGTCCTGGGAGGCTTTGTATTTTGTTGCTAACTGATCAGCCATCTTTAGCTCTGCCACATGAAATAATTTTAATTCCTTTGTAATTACTTAAGCATGTTATATGAGCTAGTATGTGGTCTATTTTGGAGAAGATATCACGTAAAGTTGAGAAGAATGTGTATTTTTATGTTGTGGATTGGAGCACTGTACACATCTGTTTAAATCTTTAGCACAACTCTAATATTTCATTTTTGTCTAGTTGATGCATCCATTTGTGACAGTGGGTTAATAAGACTTCCAATACAATTGTATTAGTGCTTATTTGATTTTTCATGTACATCTATATTTGTTTTATATAGCTGAATGCATTAGCATCTGTTTTTTTTAAATTTTATTTAAAGAGAAAAAAAGCAAAACAGAAAAAGGGGTAGAAACAATACAGAATTTCAGGAAAAAAGCTGTAAGAAATCACTAGTTGATAAATTACATATTGTCTTCTTAGACATAGTTGTTAAAGTTACAAAATTAAAGCATACAAAGTGGACATTCAAACAGTGAGACTGCAAAGAAGTTCAATGATCCAGTAACAACTTAGCAACATGGTTATATTTCCTACACACTGAAACATACATGCAGGCATATCCTCTAGAACACTTTCTTTTCTTCTTTTTAAGTCCATTATCTGCTTAGTTATATCCTGTTTCAGGTTGCTCAGTACCTTTCAGACTTGTTTTGTTGTTGTTATATACTTTTAATCACCTTATATAATTCTGTTGCCTTGTTTTTGAGTTTCTCCTCATCCATGATCCATGGATCAGCTTTGGTGGAGTTGGGAGATTTTTGGAGGTATTTCGCTACTTTCTTATCTACTTTTTTTTTGAAGGTAGCAAAATACAGCAGAACAAGACAGAACAAACCCATGTGACTGCAGTGCAGTAAAACTACCACAGAACCTCAAAGCAGGTCACCAGAACACAAGCAATGGTCTCAATAGTACAGCCCATTTTGTTCACATTAGCTGTTCTTTCAATCAGGTAGAGGAAAATGGAAGGAAATATTGAACTTTTAAAAACAGAATGTTGAATAAAGCAGTACTAACAATCAAAACTGAGAAAAACAGTAATAAAAATATTTGCCCTCAAAGAGATGGTAGAAGGAAATCCCCCCCACCTTCCATGCCACATACATTCATCCTCCAAAAAGATACTCAGATCGCCAGTGCTGACTTGGTAACAGGGGGGATGGATCAATGTCTAATTCTTAGCCTGCGCACTAGCAGGGCCCCAGCTGCTCACCAGGGCAGCGAGTAGGCCATCTGTTCTCCCAGTGCCCAAAGTTCCAACATGATGCAGAGCTCAGGAATTGCTGATAGTTCTTGCCCAGGTGCACCAGTGGCCTGCCAGGCCCCCAGCTGCTCACCAGGGTAGTGTGTAGGCCTCCTGTTCTCCCAGCACCCAAAGTTCCAACATGATGCAGAGCTCAGGAATCACTGATAGTTCTTGCTCAGGTGTGCCAGTGGCCCACCAGGCCCCCAGCTGCTCACCAGGGTGGTGAGTAGGCCACCTGTTCTCCCAGTGCCCAAAGTTCCAACATGATTCAGAGCTCAGGAATCACTGATAGTTCTTGCTCAGGTGTGCCAGTGGCCCACCAGGCCCCCAGCTGCTCACCAGGGCAGCAAGTAGGCTGCCTGTTCTCCCAGCGCCCAAAGTTCCAACATGATGCAGAGCTCAGGACAGTATTTGTTGCATGTATATTTATAGTTGTTATTTCTTCCCCTTGGATTATTCTCTTTACAATGATGTAATGACCCTCTTTATCTCTCTTGATTAGTCGGCTTGAAATTCCCTTCACATGGAAAGAGAATACATACCTCTGCTTTTTTCTTGGGTTCCTGTTCCATAGAGTATTGTTTTCCATCCTTTGACTTTAAGTCTATCAAGTTTTTTTGAATTAAATGTGTTTCTTGTATGTAACATATTGTTGGATCTTGTTTCTTAATCCATTCTGCCAGTCTGTGTTTTTTGATTGGTGAATTGAGACCATTAACACTGATGATTATAACTGATATGTATTGACTTATTTTCATGTTATTTTTCTGTTGTTGACTCCCTTTTTCCCCCCTCCCTCTGTTTAATTGTTTGCCTTACTTAGTGGATTCCTTCTGTTGAAGTTCATGGAGTTGTAGTCCTTCTTATCTCTTTCTAGGATGTCCTTCAAAAGATTTGGAGTGCTGGTTTAGTGTCTGTGAATTTCCTTAAGTGTACTTTTTCATGGAAACACCTTATTTCCCCATCAGTTTTGAAAAATAGTTTTGCAGAGTATGTCAATCTGGGTTGGAGGATGTTTTCTGTTAGTGGTTGAAATACTTCAGTCTAAGGTTTCCTTGACTTGTGGGCTTGTGTTGAGAAGTCAGCTGTGATTCTGATTTGGCTTTCCTTTTTAGGTGACTTCATTCTTTTCTCTAACAGCTTTTTACTTCAATCCTCATGTCAAATTTCTGGGATCTTGACTATTATATGCTTTATGGTAGATTTCTTTTGATCATGACTAATTGGATTTCTTTTTTTCTTTAAAAACTGATTTTTAATTAAGACTACAGAAAAATAGGTCAGATATTTATGTGTGATTTACAAAAAAAACATTTTAGGATAACTATGTTTGAGGGAGTTTTCAAAAAAAATCTATGCACATACATTGACAGAAATAATTTTATATTTTCAGATGTCTCCTCTACATGAGTAATTTTGAAAGTGTTTTCAAAATGGTCACTTACACATGTATGATTTCACTTAACTATGGTTATTTTTACATATTTGACAATAAGCCTGAATACTGAATGCTTTCCCACATTGCATACATAGGCTCGGGACACAATATGACAACATTGAGAAGGGCACCTCTGTCAGCTGAACTTTTGCCAAATATTTCTTACATGCAGTTACTCCCCAGTATAAGGGGAAACTTATGTGTACAAAAAGGACACACTGCAGCAAATATTTTCCACATTGCCTACATACATATGGTTTCTTCTTTTTGTGCATAATTCCTTTTTTTGATAGAATTTTTGTGCACTAAATGCTATTCACCATTGTTCAAATGCATAGAATTACTGCACAGTGTGAGTTCTTGCAGGTAGTAACAATCTCTCTGGTAATGGAATGTTTTCCCACATTCTTTACATTCATAGGGTTTTTTCTCAGAGTGGGAACTTTTATGTTTATGAAGTGTGAATTTATCAACAAATCAATTTGCTTATTTCTCATATAGATAGTGTTTTGCTACAGAGTAAATTCTTTTATATAGAAAAGATGCTGCTACAGCTGAAAGACATCTCAAATTGCTTACATAGATAGATAAGTTTTATTTTCTGCACTTCTGCATACTGAATGCTTTGCCACATTGTTTGTATCCATTTAGATTCTACTCAGTGTGAGTTCTTTCATTAATAAGGGTACCATTTCAACTGCAACATTTCCCACATTGCTTACATACATAGGGTTTCTCCCTAGTGTGAATTCTGTCATGTGCTTTAGAACAATAAGCTGTGCTATATGCTTTCACCCATTTGTTGAATACTTAGGGTTTCTCCTCTGTGTGAATTGTTTCATGTATAATAAGGTTACCATTTTGACTGAAGTATTTCCCACATTGCTTACATACAAATGGTTTCTCTCCAGTGTGAATCCTGTCATGTGCTTTACAATCAGAGGCTCTACTGAATGCTTTCTCACATTTGTTATATACAAAGGGCTTCTCCCCTGTGTGAATTCTATCATGTGCTTTGCTACCAGTAGCTGTATTGAGTGCTTTTCCACATTTGTTGCATACATAGGGTTTCTCCCCTGTGTGACTTCTTTCATGTATAATAAGGTGACCTTTCTGACTGAAAGATTTCTCACATTGCTTACATACAAATGGTTTCTCTCCAGTGTGAATTCTATCATGTATTTTACATTGTGAGGCTGTCATGAATGATTTCCCACATTTGTTGCATACATAAGATTTCTCCCCAGTGTGAATCCTTCATGTACTGAATACTTTCCCACATTGGTTGCATTCATATGGTTGCTTTCCTGTGTGAAGCTCTTTGTTTTTTAAAGGAATTACTATGAGATAAAGCTTTTGCACATTTCTTAATTATATACTGCTTCTCTACACCACGTTTTCTAACATCTTTTTCAATATTGTATGAAGAAATAGAACTATTCTCAAAGTTTTTTTGTACATATGAGCTCTCTGAGGTGTGATTTCTCTCATGGTTTTGAACACTGTTAGGTGTTGTGTAGATTTTGACACTTTTCTTACCTACAAACTTTTTCTGCTCTAGGTGAGTTTATTTCCTAAGCTCAGAGCTGGCCTCCCCACATTGCCCATATTGACAGGGTCTCTCTCCAGTCTTCCTCATTTCATGCTTCTGAAAGGAGTGGAAATCACTGCAGATCTCTACATCTTCATTACATTTATATTGCTGCTTTTCAATTCTCAAATAATTGTCTTCGTATATGTCACAGTAATATGCTGATATGTTTCCCACATCACACCTCTGTAGAGCTTCTTTTGGGGTTAATTCAGCAAATCCCACTCTTTTGGAGTGAAGTTTAAAGTTACATCCTCAAAAGTCACTGTCTCCATTGTGATGCTTGAGGGTGTCTGAGAATCCTTTGCAGCCCTCAGTAAGAAGAACTCACAGAACCTAGAGGTGCACTCATCTCCAGCCTCACTGCAATGAACTCACAGTCCTAATTGGATTTCTATACACTTCACTTATCTGTACATCAAATTCTTTTTCCCTGCTGGGGAAGTTTTCTGTCATGATGTCTATAAATGGTTTATGTATATCATTAGTGCTTTCTCCTGCTTTTCCATTGGCTCCAATATATCTTATGTTATTCTTCTTCACATCATCTATCAGGTATTGGATTGATTTCTTATACTCCCTTGCTATTTTAAAGAAATCTTTCTTTTCATGATTGTTGACCACAAACTTGTCTTCTATTTCTGAGATTCCATCTTCACATTAGTGTATTCTGCTATAGATACTTTCATTGGACATTTTAGTGTCTTGGACATCTGCTTGAATATGTTTTTTGGATCTTATTTTTTTCTTAATGTTGGACATTCATGGTTTTCATCATTTTCCTAAGTTCCTGTATTTTTTAATCTATATACAGTTTAGAGCCTCCAAGCATGTTTTTCATTGTTCTCCACATGTCTGTAATTATCTGAGGAAGACTTTCTGATTTTGTTTTTTCTGGGGCCTAATTCATTTGCTTTGTTGTTACCACTTCAGAGAAGCCATGTGGGTAGCTTTCACATTGTCCCATTTCATAACCCCATGGTTTTGTGTTTGGTGACCCTGAAGACTGGAGTTGCATCATAAGTGTGTTCTCATTTTCTATATTTTTAGTTAAATTTCTGGGTTTCTGCTTGTAAATTAGCTATGTGGTATGGCTTCATTGTTTGTATTTGCAACCCTTAGGAAATATCAACTTATAAAAGGTGTCTTCCAAGTGTGGCTGGCTTTTGGATTTTGAGTGTGATGCAAGATCCTAACTTTCCAGTTCATTGAGGATAAGAACTTGTTGCCTGCTTGGCCCACCTCCTGGTTGTTTGGAACACACTGATAGTAGTTTCTATGAATGTTAAGCAATTTCAATCTTCTATTCCAGGAAGAATAGCTGGTTAGAACCATTATGTCACTTTGGCTAAAGTGGTACAGTCTGTGATGACAATAGCATCAAATACAGCCTAGAAAATGACAAACTGAGGAAACCATTAATTTGCCAGCTTTAACCATATGAACTAGATTTGTGGTTGTATAACAAAATCAAAAACAAATCTGAAAGTTAAATGTAGTAAATAAGCCCTCAATATGCCAATTTTACTCTCAGGGGAGAAAATTCAAGGGAGGTTAGGGGAAAGATAGAGAAATAGAAGAGGAACAGATTAAAAGTAAAACTATAGGAGAAGGAGGAATATGTGATCTTTGGGAAACTGGTAAAACATAGTAGGGAAAGAAAAAAGGATGAAACAAAAGAAAGAACAGAACAATAACCACACATAAAAAGCTAGAAATGACATTCACACTCATATAAAAGCAAGATCAAACATTGAATGAATCACACACACACAAAATAAAAAAAGAATATTTTGGGAAAATTTATGACACTTATAGTCATTGATAAACAAATTACACAGGTATAATACAAAGAGAGTCTTTGGTCTGCCTCATTTTAGCTAGGCATGTCATCTGAATGATTAATTGGTAGTGAACATGTATTTCCATTTATAATTGCATTTGAGAGTACTGGCAGTTATTTTTATTCTTAAAAAATACCAAGAATGCAAATTTTTGTGTGACATTCTATTAAGTTTTCAAGTTTTAAGAATAAATTGAAGTTATTTAAAAAATGGGCAGGCCAGACAAAAATATATTTATGAATTAGATCTGTCAGTCCCTTGATTTAGAGGGACTACCAGCATGTAACTATTCTTGTTTATTTGATGGTGACAGGATCTCACTGTTGTCCAGGCTCACCTTGAACTCTTGTGCTCAAGTTATTTTTCTACCTCAAATTCCTGGTTAGTTAAGAAAAAGATGCATGCCACTTTACCTGGCTGTAATCTGTTTTAAGGATAACATAGTGGTATGTGTTAATGGGGCCAACTTTTATCTTCATTCTGATTAAGTCATATCAGAACTGCTGATATTTCTCAGACTGACCTTGTTATCCTGGCTGCTGTTCATCATATTAAAAAGCTATTTTGAGAAGTCAAACAGGGATTGAAAACCTGCCAAAATCTTTCAATTGATTTCAATATTAGGGGAATCACTAAAGTCTCTGAGATCCAGCCTTCTCTCTGTGAGACTAAGGGTAATGACATATCCTCCTTGGCGCTGTTCTGAAGCCTAAAGATTTTTGTGAAATTTATGTGCATCAGTGAGGGGAAAATGATAATGCAAGTGGGAATTTTTTTACAACTACATGGAGTTCATAAATGGGAACATATAATTAAGGCACAAATCTTAGTTTTCCTGATTTACTCTGACAACTTGAAATTTCAAGCAGAAATAGAATTGTTTTCATTCACTATCATAGTCCAGCATGCTTTTATTTCTGTAACATTTCATTTGCATGTGTGATCATAGGCAAGTCAATAATCCACCCAGTTTCATTATCTGGATAATGAAGTAATGATATATTAAAATGAGGATGGTAATACATATCAATAGGGCAATTGTAAGATAAGAAACTTTTGTTGTGGGCATTTGTATAACTATCCATTATATTATTTTTGTATTTCATTTTGATTCTATCTATTTATCTATCTTCCTATCTATCTAATCATTGTTAACACCATCATCATCTCTGTCATCATTTATTTAATTTTACTGGGATAAATTTCAGATAGTATAGAATTAACCACTTTAAAGTGCACAATTCAGTGGTCTTTAGCATAATCAGAATGTTGTGTGCTCATTACATATACTGAGTTCTGAAAGAGCTTTATTTTTCCATAAGGAAACTCCAGGCACATTAAATGGCCACTGTCCCTTCCCATCTTCCTATGTCCTGATAATTGATAATCTGTTTTCAGTGTGTATGAATGGTTGTCTATCTGGATATTTTTACCCATAACAGAGTTATACAATATATGACCTGCTGTTTCTGACGTCTTTCAGTTAGTATGATGCTTCAAATGTCCTCCATCTTGTATCATGTATTACCACTTAATTACTTTTTAAAATTTTTTTTATTTAAAGAGAAACAGAAGCAAGTAAAGGGTAGAGATAATACAGAATTTCAAAAGAAATAAACAATAAGAAATCACTAGTTGATAAATTACATATTGTCCTCTTAGAAATAGTTGTTCAAGTTACAAAATAAAAGCATACAAAGTAGGCTTTCAAACAATGAGAGTATAAACAGCTATGCATGCATGAATCTCTACATGTATTTCTATGATTTCTATATTAGAGGGAAAAACAAAATGTAGCAAGACAAAACAAAACAAATTCCTATAAAAACATGAAAACAAAAAGTTGCATAAAACCACAGTACAAGGTGATCTACAATGATTGCTGTGTTGTTTCTTATTATCTTCAATAGAATTGTCTATATCATCAGACTTAATTGAATATAACAGTATAATTAAATATAGCAGTACATAACAATATTAGTCAAAATAAAACATTGTAGACAGTATAAGAATTCAAAGGCAGGTAATAATCAAACCAGAGTGGATATTCTAGTGAATCTTGTCATCTTCAGTGCAGTTGCCTATATTCTCAGATTTGATACTATCAATCATAACAGCTTTGAATAAAATCTATCAATACAAAACAGTGATCTAACAGACCAGATTTGATTATGATCAGTCATGGTAAAACAGTATAGGTTATATAGAGCTTTAGACTAAGTTAATAGGAAATCAAGGATGATTATCATACTATATCCTGTTATTTTTGGAATTACTGTCTGTGCCCTCAAATCTAGTACAGGTAGAATGACTGGAACAGAATATAATACATCTAAGCAGAGTGGTGTGAGTAATGTGGGTTTTAAATCCTGGTGCACTATTAACAATATAGTGTATCAAGGCCATCTTTGTTAGAGATTCTAGCCACCCTTCTCTGCCTCATTTCTGCTATGCTATTTTTCTGCCTTTGTTTGTCTACAGTTCTCTTTCATTCTACTGCCTGCCCCACTCATTGAGGCTTTTCTTCTACTGTTCCTAAAATCCTGGTGTTTTTTTCTCTCTCTCTAGAACATCCTTCAGTATTCTCTGTAGGGTTGGATTGGTGGTCACAAACTCCCCCAGTTCTTCTGTGTCATGGAAGCACCTTGTTTCTCCATTAATTTGTAGTGACAGTTTTGCTGGGTACATCAATCTGGGCTGGAGGTTATTTTCTTTCAGGGAATACTTCACTCCAAGCTCTTCTTGATCTGATGATCTGTGTTGAGAAGTCAGCTGTGATCCTGATGGGCTTACCTTTATAGGTAATCTGTTTCTTTTCTCTGACAGCTTTTAATATTCTGTTTTTGTATTGAATTTCTGGTATCTTGATTATTATATGTCTGGGTGTAGATCTGTTTTGGTTGTAGGTGGCTGGAGTTCTGTACATCTCACATAACTGAATGTCATTTTCTTTTCCCATGCTTGGGAAGTTTTCCTTAATTATTTCCATGAATAGCCTTTGTAATTTGCCTGTATGTATTCCTGCTTCTTTGTTCACATTTCTTATTCTTAAATTGTAGATTCTCCTGTCATCTTCTAGCCTTTGTATTGTTACTGCCTGTTTCCTTGTTACTTTTAAGAGATCTTTCATTTCATGATCATACATTGCAAACTTGTCTTCAAGTTTTGGTAGTCTATCCTTAGTTTCTTTTAAGGCATTTGCTTTCAATGGAGTTTTTAATTTCCTAGTAGTCTCTTTGAATCTGCTTCATGTATTCTACATTTTCTTTATATTCTTTATTGAATATTTCTCTCCTGTTTTTGTTTTCTTCCCTTGTTCCATCTGTATCTTCCTGAGAGATGCTTCCTGAGAGCATTTCTTTTATTACTCTACTCATATCTTGCTTTACCTGTTTTAATATTTCAGTTTTGAGCTCATCTACAGGGTTCTGAAGATATCTCTTAATGTCCATTGAAGCCACGTCTGATGTTGCATGTTTGCTGCCCTCATTCTCCCTTGTTTTTCCCTCTCCTGGATCAGTGCTTTTAGGGTTCTGGGCTGGGGGCCTCCTCCTGCCTCTCTCTCCTGTCATGGTCCTGGCTTCTTCCACACAGGTGTACAGTGCAGGTCCCAGCCCCCTTCCCTATTGGCTGCATTTCCTCTGAAGCACACTGGCAAGGGACCTCTGCCCTCTCCTGAGTGCTCTTGTCACTTAGGAGTAAGCAGCGGCTATGTATGCCTGCCCCTCCCCACCCAGCTAGCCAAACTTTAGGGGCCTTCACCTGGTTAGTACTTGCTAGGTGCAGGCTCATTGGGTTCTGGCCAAGGGCACAGCCCAATCCAGGCAAATCCCACAAATTTGCTCTGGGGAGGGAGGAACCAACTGAAGTCACTGTTACTCCCAGTTCAGGCTCCTCTTGCCAGATTCCAACATGTCTTCCATTTGGTCTCAACCTTCCCATGGTGGGGGTCTTATTCCCAGCACTGACAGTGGATTAATGAAGGTCCCTTTGCCAGCTCTGCTCTCCATTGGGCTCACCAACCCCTGACTTCAGTGCTGCTGTGCTTCCTGTGATGGTGGCAGGTATGATTTTGGGCAGCTCTGCTGGCTGGTATGGATTCAGGCTGTTGCAAACTTGGCAGGTCGTTGCAAACAAAAATGCTGTGTTCCATAATTTTTAGCTGTTTCAGTTGTAGTCCCAATGTATTTGCCGAGCTTTTTTACATTTTAGTTTCTTCCTATGTCAAAAGGATCCATCTCCTTCTGTCTGGGTCTCTCCAGGGTGTTTTATTCTGGCATAGAAGTTGTTTCTCCCAGGAGGCTTTGTATTTTGTTGCTCACTGATTGGCCATCTTGACTTCTCTCACTTAATTACTTTTTAAAAACTGATTGATATTTGTTTTATGACTATAACATATTTTAGTATATATCATCTGTTGTTAGGTGTTTGGGTTGTTTAGATCTTTTGGGTCTTAGGAGCAGTGCTGTGCTGAAATCTATGTACAGGTTTTTGTTTGTATTCATAGCTAGGAATGGAATTGTGAGTTAACATGATAATACTATAACTTTCTGTGGAATTTCCAAATCCTCTGTCATGATGAATAATAAATTGCTATCTGCAAAGTACAAGGATTCCAATTTCTCCATATCCTCTCCAATTCTTGTTATCATTTATTTTTGCCATTCTTGTGGGTAGAATGTGGTATTTCGTTAAAAGTTTGATTTGTCTTTTCACACTAACTTTCCCCAATCTAAAGATTGTGCTCATCTTTGTGTGTGTCTATTGACCACCTGTATATTTTATTTGAGGAAATATTTCTTAATGACATTCAACATTAAAAATTTTGGTTGAGTTTTAAAAGTTCTTTACATATCAAATGTGTTAACCTTTATCTGATATACGATTTTATGTTCCTCCTGTGCTGTGAGTTATCTTTTTTATTTTCTTGATAGTGTTCTGTGAAGTACAAATACAAAATTTTGATGAAATTCAATTTATATGATTTTTCTTTGGTTCATTTTGCTCTTTGCATCACAGATAAGAAACCGCCACCAAATCTCAAGTCAGGAAGCTTTACCTTAGTTTTCATATTTAGGTCTCTGATCCATTTTGAGTTAATTTTGAATATAGTGTGATATAAGGATCAGAGAATTTACCTGAGACTGAGATTAAAGGTGGCAAACTAATTAATCTTGCAGAAGAAATTTCAGAGACCATGGCATGGGTACTGTTGGGGACTATTAGTCATATTTATATTGAGAATCAATAGTAAGGAGCCTGGAAGAATGACTTAAAGTATTTTGAGTTTGGCCAGAAAGGAAGTTCCAGTAAAGTTGCAGCCTGCAAAGATTCAGCAGAGAAGAAATTGGTTATGAAAATATTAGCCAGAAAAAGCCAAGTATTTCAGAGGACAATAGAAAAGATGGCCTGAGGACATCACAAGAACTAGCAGGATTCCAACTTGTATAGCCTCAGTGTTGCAAAGGTAAAAGACTTTGCTTTGAGACGAGAACCCCAGAACACTGTATTCCAGAATGGTTGTGGCCTAGAGAATTTGTTCCTTGGGATTGGATTCAGAGTGCTCAACAATCCAGGCATTTGATTCTGGCAGCCAAAAGTGAAAGAAATGTGTATTGTGCCAGTTGATGACTGAAGGTGAAGTGGAGAGCCTAGATTTTGGAGAAACCAGGAATGTAGATTGTTTGAGGAAAACTTCAAGAAGACAGCAGTGCCTGCCCAACAGAGAAGCCATGGGAGCTAAAACTACCAGAAATGCCATAGAAATAGAGCCACCACAGCCCTTTGGAGTTCACATCTTGCCACAGATTGCTTTGGAGGCTAGCATGGAACTACAAGACTTAATATCTGCTCCACAGGATTTTGGATTTGCTTTGTTCCCATTTCTTTTTACTTACCTCTTTATACCTTTTAGAATAGAAATGTTTATCTTGTACTGTTGCATTTTGGAAGTGTTTAACTTTCTTTTTATTTGTATAAGGGCTTGCAGTTAAGAGTTTGATTTAAATCTCAGAGGAGGCTTTAGACTTGGAGCTTTGAGCAATGTTGAAACTCTTAGGACTTTAGCAACACTTAGAGATAGATTAAATGCCTTTTGCATAAAGGGGTTATATGAGTCTTTGAGGGACCAGGAAAGAATGTTATGACTTCTGTCTAAATGCCCCTCCCAAAATCTGATGCAATCATAGGTGGGGCTTTTTCAGAGGTATTTGGATCTATGTATGTGATGCTAGAATTAAGGATGTGTGATTGCTAAATTAGTTCATTGATTGTCCTAATCCCAGTAGACTAGATAGAATGTAAAAGGGGCAGAAGAAGGCTATTAGCCACCCTTGTGCCTTCCATGAATTATTTCTCCTTTGTGACCTCTCTTTGTCATGTCATCCTGCCTTGGAGCCAGTTGATTATGGATGGAAACGTCTACAATCTTTGAGCTAAATAATCCATTTTTTTCCTCTTAGCTCATTAGATATTTTGTCTTGGCAATGAGAAAAATAACTAAGACAAGTTTTATTAGATTTCCTGGAGTTTTTGACACAGGAAGAGATAATAATGTTATTTTGACTCTGGAGTAGAAGTGATCTGGAGGTAGAAAGTTTCTGTGAATACTGAAACTTTTTTTTTCTCAAACTGTAATGTTAAGAGAGTAAGCTTTAATTATAGGAAGAAGACAGAAAAATCAAAGGGAGATATTACTTAGAGAAAATGGGCTCTAAGTTACCTATTTGCATGGTGAATAGCTTGGTTCCTGCTTAGATGGACATGCATTTTTCTAAAGACCATCCACCACATTCCTGACACATAATGTCCTGTTCAGAAGAAAAGATGCTTTCATATAAATTTCTCTGGCGATTTGATTCTGATCAGTGATTCAGTAGAAAAATGGGCAGGAAAAGCATGGTTAGGGTACCACAATCTTTTCTGTTACAATATTCCTCACTTTTCATCCCTGAAGAAATATGCCTTAAATCTGTTTCATATCTGTTATGCCTATATATGACTGAACGTCTGAGAACTGACAAGACTGCGGGCCTTTATGGCCAAAAGACTGCATTGACGATTCTTCCCTCTAGTGGCAGTATATGAAAACACAACTCATCAGCGAAGTACCAAGTTTGCAGCCTAAAAGAAACAGCCTCAGCACAAATAAGAAGTCATATCTAATAATAATAATAATAATAATAATAATAATAATAATAATAACTAGTGGTATAATTGTTTTAGAAATGTCTTGGACTTTAATTTATTAATATTGTGTCCCATAGTTATGGTTTCAATTTTGTCCCCCAGTTCCCAATTTCTTATGTTAAAAGTCTCTACCAGTACCTCAGATGGTGAACTTACTTGGAAATAGTCTACTGTAATTATTTAAGGCAATACAATACATGAGTAGGTAACTCACAATTCATTATTCAGTATACTTGTGAAAGGGGGAAATTGAATATGGATACACATATGTGCATACATACAGAGAGACACAAAGAGAAAGACAGAGAGAGACAGACAGACAAACAGACAGAGAGCTGAAATCAGTATGATATGATGTTTATACAGGCCAAGGAAAAATTGGCAACAAACCACCATAAACTGGGATAGAGTCATGAAACTGATATTTCATTCTCACTTTCATGCCCCTGCTCATTGAATAGTGTTGAATTTCTAGTGTCTGGATTCATGAGACACTTAATCTATGTTGTTTACCACTCAATTAATGGTATTTTGTTCTAGCAGCCTTTCTAAACTAATACAGTCCATTGCTGTAACATTTGTTTTAAATTTAATGTTTTGTACTTCAGATCAGAGTATATATTTGAGCTGGGAAATGTTTTACTGGAGGTAACACTGTAACACTACAGATGAAGATATTATCTCCCAAGTTTTATTACCAACTGTTAAGAGACAAATGTAATCCTGTCTAGCTGGTTTGCTAACCTTAATGATTCAGGTTCTTTATTTTATCTCCACCCTTCTCCTTTCTCACTGTTCTGTGCACTATACAGTATATTATCCTTTGTGAAACACTTTTTTCATTGCTATTACATAAATTGCCTTCAAGTGTTTTGGTGGAGGAATAGTTGTAAGGAAATAAAGTTTTCAAAATGACTGTTGTGTTCATTTATTTAGGCTCTCCAGTTGGGATGGGCACTGGCTAGCCATTCCTTAAAGAGGTAATAATAATTCCATAACACTCATGAGCTATTTTAACATAATGAAGGAGTCAACTAAGTACTCTTTAGAGAATCTCTCATGTCATCTTGAAAATGCTTCTGAAACTTATGATTAGCTAATGTGTGTTTATTTCTCATTGTGTTCCTATGGCAGCCTTTCTTTTCACATAGTAAGATGGTAAGACACTATTCCAAGAGACATATAGGTGCAAACAGAGAAAAACAATATAAATGAAGGGGTATGAGTGTATATGATCAGAGGATTTATAAAGATCATTTGATTTAAGACTGTTCAACCCATACATTACTTGAGGTATTTATGCCCTCTGCAATATGTCTGAGTGGCATGTTAGAGATTTTTTATTATGTATGTTAAATTTTCTATACTGAATATTGTTGCTACCCCTATCCCATGCAAGAGTCACAAAGATTCTTTTCCCACTTGATTTGCAATCTGCCTCTTTAAGAGTTCCACCCAGTGTTTTGTCTTTTCCTTGGGTCACCTGAAGGAAAAGTCTAGTTCTTTCCTTGAATGATGTTACTATTCCTTGAGGAAATGAGACCTCTCTCTGCCTCACTGTCCCCATAGTTCTGTTCATGCTAATGTTACTGTGCCATCATAAGTTCTCATAAAATCTGAGTTCCACAGCTCCATCATCCTAAATAACTTCCTTTGGACTTCGTTTCAATTTTCTCTATTTAAAATAAGGAAGAAGATGGCAGTGTGGTGAAGAAAAATGGAAGTGAAAAGGATCAAGAAAAATATTGGCATTTCACTGAGCATTCCTATACTCCTATCACTTTGGTAGGATGACATAAGAAGATTACAAATTCCAGCCCAGCCTAGATTTGGTTACAAAACAGAAAAATGAAAAAAAATATCTGAGAATAGAAGGTTGTGAAAGCCTTGGGTTCAATTATCAGCTTATTTGAGGATCTATACTAATACAAATGTAAATTAAAAAAGACCATTTTAAATGCTTAACTGAAAAATGTTTTGAAAATTAATTTATTCAACCTTTTTTAAAAGTAATTTTGTCTTAAGAGCATTGTACTAATATTGTTCTGACAAGGTATCATGCCTATATCCTGTACTCTGAAAAACTACTAGGAAGACAACAATACACAATGTATCAACTACTGTAACTGTCCTACTAACCTGCTGTGAAATTCAGTTTAATTGTTTGTTTATCTTTTTTTCTCTTTAAGAGGAAAAAAAAGAGCATTAAAATATTGTTATTTGACCCAGTTTCCTTATAGGGATCTATGCTGAAAAAGTCACAATCATGAAATCAGATTTTTGTGTAGCAATGTTTTGTAGTATTATTTTATCTATAAACAATTTAAATAGTTTATTTTTTAAATTTTATTTAAAGAGAGGGGAAAAATAAAGCAAAACAGAGGAAAAGGGTAGAAACAATACAGATTTTTAAAAAATGAACAGTAAGAAATCACTAGTTGATACATTATATATTGTCTTCCTGGATGTAGTTGTTCAAGTTACAAAATCAAAGCATACAAAGTGGACATTCAAACAGTGAGGCTGCAAACAGCTCTGTTCTCTGATCCAACAAAAACTTAGCAACATAATTACCATTCCTATACCCCTAAATATACATGCAGTTACAGCCTTTAGAGCACCTGATTTTTCTCCTTTTGCTTTTTAAGTCCATTATTTGTTTAGTTATATCATGTTTCAGGTTGCTCAGTACCTTGCTGATCTGTTTTGTTGTTGTTACTTTAAAAATTTTTTTTCTTATTATTATTTTTATTATTTTTTATTTATTTTATTTTGAAGGTGGTGAAATACAGCAGAACAAGACAAGACATAGCCAACTGAGGCAGTGCAGTGAAATTGGCACAGAACCTCACTGCAGGCCACCAGGACAACAGAAATAGGCACAATGGTACAATGGTTGTTCCTTCAACCAGGAATAATAGTTGTTCCTTCAATCAGACAGAGCAATATTGAAGGAAATACCGAAATTGCAAGAACACAATATTGAATAGAGCAATACCATTGATCAAAACAGAGATAAAAATATTTGCCCTCAAAGAGATGGCAGAAGAATATCCCCCTTATTTGCTATATGGCATATAGTTAAACTTGCAAGACATGCTCAGATCTCCGGTTCTCACTTGCTAGCGGGTGTGCGTGTGTATGTGTGTGTGTATGTTTGATTCTTAGCCCATGCCCCCATAGGCTCACAGCCTCCCACCAGAGAGGTGAACTGGCTGCCAGTTTTCCCAGCACCCCAAGGTTCAACATGGTGTGTTGTGGATCTCAAAAAACACTGATTTGGTTCTCGCTTTGGGGCGGCCACAGCTTACCAAGCCACAACCACTTATCCGAGTGGCATGCTGGTGGCTGCCTGTTTTCCCAGCACCCTTTAAATAGTTTATTAATGCTTAAATATCCTACAATAAACTGCATGCATTTAAGATGTTGGATTTGATAATTTTCTTTTAAATTGTTCCTTTGTGGATATCCTTTTGTTTATTTAATAGATTTTTCCCTATCCCCTAGTCACACAAGATTTTCTCCTCATATGCTAGAATTTTTGTAGTTTCAAGTTTCATATTTAGGTTTGTGACAAATTTTGAGTTAATTTGTTGTATGTATTTCAAAGTATGGATTAAAGTGAGCCTTAAAATATATATACTTTTTGTACATGGACATTCAATTATTCCAATAATTTTTGAAAACTGTGCTTTCTCCACAGTTTTCTTCACATTTTTTGTTGATGATCAATTGAATATGTTTATTTACATATCTATATATGTTCATATATATTGAGTTGAATATATATATTGAGTTGAATTATATATATATATATATATCCCTTTTTGGACTTCTTGTTATACTCAGTTGCCATCCTCCATTGTTTTAGTTGAAAATATAGTATTTTTCCAAAAGTATAATATGGTACATATTAGTTGCTGAAAAATTTTAAAGCCAATCATGAGATAAAATATATCCAAAACCCAACTACCTAAGCAAGAGTGTGATTAATATTAGACATTGCTTTCTTTCTTTATTTGAGACTACCCTGTTGATTATGTCCAGGCTGTAAGTAGTGTGGACTCTGAAGAGTTAATCCTTCAACTGGTTTCTTTTGAGAAATGAATCAGGCTGAAGCCTAAGTGACTCATAAGAGGTTGTAAGTAGTGCATAGATTACAATCCACCCCTCCCCACCAAAACCACAACAGGGACCAGGAGTATGGTCTGGGAAGTTGTGGGGCTCTGATATGTGTTAACACAGCAGCCAAGGACAAGTGACTCTCCAGATTCCTTTGCCAGAATTGTAGTTTATATTATTTGCAAAATGAGTCATCAACCAAGACCTTTTCTTGGTCTCTTCTGTTCTTGATTCAAGAATGTTTTGTTCCATCCTTTAAAAGTCCTGCCTACATTAGTGTCTTATCTCCAGAAACCACATGTGGCCTCGTTACCCCATTCTATAGTTGTACAATCAATGAATTCCAAGGATCTGCCTGGCTTGGGGTCTTTCCTATCTCACCACTGACCAAACCAGGCCCCGCTTCACTTTTACCTTGTCTCTTGAGTTTTTCTTTGCAGCCTTGTGTTGAGCACCAAACAGGAGATTGAAGTCTTTGCCAGCATCTCTGATTATTTATTATTTATTTATCATTTAATTTGTGCATATTTGGAGTATGATGCTTACATTAATCTTAGGGAGTGGGCACATGTACTGTACATATCTTGATTCTTTTTATTCCCCTTTCCATCCTCACCAACCTACTTTCCTCCATTTCTATACCACCTTTCCTCATTTTCATTATTATCATTGTTGCATATAAAGATTAAATTCATCATTTATGGTAGTTATATGTCTTAAATGTTTCTGTCTCCTCTTCCATTGTGTTGTTCCCTCCATCCTCAGATACTTAGTCCTGCTTCCATTTGGAAAAGCTCTATCTTTCCATTTCCTTTTATCAATTTTGATTTTGTTCTTTATTTATACCATGGATTATTCAGTTAAAGAAACTATGATATTTATGTTTGTGTGATTGATTTATTTCACTTAACGTTATGTTTTCAAAGGGTATCCATTTTTTCTACAAATGTTTGAGGGAGATGCTTATGGCAATCAATACTCATGTTGAAAATACAGAGAAGCCCAAATAGATAAACTATTGATGAACCTCAAGATACTTGAGAAAGAGCAAAAAATCTAAACCCAAATAGGATTTAAACAAGAAAACCATAAAGATCACAGTGGAACTTAATGAAACTGAGACAGAAATACAAAGAACTAACGAATTGAAGATCTGGTTACCTGAAACTATAAATGAAACAGATAAACAATTAGCCAACCTCACCAAAAGAAAGAGAAAAAAGACTCACTTAATGTAATTGGAAGTGAGAAAGGTGAAATCACAATAGACACTGTTGAAATTCAGAAGATATTAGCTATTATGAAAAATTGTATTCAACAAATGGGAAAATTTTGAAGAAATAGATTGTTAGATGAATTACAAAAACTAAATCAAAAAGACATAAAAATACTGAATAATTCAATAGCAAACAATGAAATTGAGATAAAAATAAAAAACTTTCCAATTAAAAAAGCCCACAGCCTTTAGGGATTTAATACTGAATTCTGTAAAACATTTAAAGATCTTATAACACAAATATCTCTCAAATTCTTCAATGAAAGAAAGCGGGAAAGAATATTTTCAAATTAATTTCAGGAAACCAGCATCATTTTGCTTCCATAGCCATACCCAACTAAAGACTTGACTAAAATTGAAAACTACAAACCAATCTCCTTAATGAATATAGATGCAAAAATTCTTAATAAGATATTGGCAAATAGAATGCAGCAAATCACTAAAATGATCACAAATCATTATCAAATATGTTTCATCTCAGGGTTGTAAGGGTGGCTCAACATATGCAAATTAATAGCACATTAACTGAAGCAAGAACAAAAATCACATGATCATTTCTACTGATGCAGAAAAAGAATTTAATAAAATGCAGCACCCATTCATTAGAAAAGAACCTCAAAGAAAATAGATTTCAAAGGTGCTTACCTGAAACTGATATAGGCATGTTTTTAAATGATTGTTTAGAAGTGGTTTTAAATTCTTAAATAAATTATATAACTCATCATATTTTCCCTCCATTCTTTCCTTTCTTTCTCTAATGAATTAATAATTTTATACAGAGAATTCAATACCTTTTATTTCCATTCTCTACTCCTTTCTTCTTTTTAAATTTCTAATTTTATTTTTTAAATTATTCATTTATTTTTATTGCTACATATTTATGATACATAATGATCATGTTCATCTTTGGGAGCTGGTACATATACATAGTCATCTTAATCATTTTTATTTTCATTTCCCGCATAATATTTCTCATTCCCTTCTCCATCCCAAGATTTCTTTTCCATTTCCACAAAGTCTATCTCCCTGTCTCCTATCATTTCTCCATCATTTTGCTCTTTAAATTATTTTTAGTTTGGGTTTCTCATAGGGAAGGAACCATATTGAACCTGGTAACTTAGCATTAAGGTCTCAAGATGCATCCATTTTCCTAGAAATCAGTCAAATTTATCCTTCTTTATGGCTAAGTAGTATTCTAATATATATATATATATATCTCCATACCACATTTTATATATCAGTTTATCTGGTGATTGCTATACAGGCCACAACAGAAACTTACATATTATGAATTGTGCTGTGATAAACATGATATATATTTATCACTGTAATGTGATGTATTTAACTCTTTTGTTAATAAGATACCCAGGCAAGGGATAGCTGGGAGAAATTTCTAAGTTTCTATTTTCAGAAATTTAAAGTTTCTATTTTCAGTTTTGCAATTAATCACCATTCTGATTTTCACAGTAGTACTAGTTTACATGGCTACCATAATTGTATATGGGTTCATTTCATTTTCCTCCATAACCACACCAGCATTTTTGTTTATTTTTAGTTGTTAATGATATCCTTTCTTTTTGGAGTAAGATGGGATTTCAGTGTTGTTTTGATTTGCATTTCTTTACTGGCTAAATATACCTAACATTTTTTCATGAACTTGCTCTTTGTATTTCTTCTGAGAAATGTGTATTCAATTACCCATTTTTGATTGGGTAATTTAATTTGGCAAGGTATATTTCTTTGTTTGTTTGCTTGCTTGCTTTCTTATATATTGTACATATTTGACCTCTGTGAGGACACCTGTCAAAATGTTTTTCCATTCTGCATGTCATATTTTCACTTTGTTTATTGTTGTTCTTTTTTTTTGCTATGCAGAAACATTTTTAATTTGATATAATTTCATTGTCGATTCTTTTATTATCTCTTGTGTAATTTTGTTCTCGTGTGTAATCTCATGATTTGTACAGGAAATCCTTCCTTATGTTTACCTATTTTATCTTTCATTACATTCAGTGTTTCTGTTTATTTTTTTTATTTTAAAGAGAATAAAACAAAAGAGGACAGATCTAAGCAGATCAGAACAAAACAATGTAAGCAACACAGCACTTCACAGCAAGACAATTGGGTATTAACAGTAGCTATCATAATGTCTCTTTCTTTGACATAGTTGAGCTTAGCTTTACACGCAATGATGTCAAACATAACAAAGTAGAACAAACAACTCAAGAGAATGGAAGTATTCCAAGACATTCTGAACCATATAACCAAAGATGAACAATGGCTGCTATATTACCTCATTTTCCATAAAAATTTTGTTTTTACTATCATACATATTAAAATCCAATAAGACACAATGTGATAGAACCAATAGTAATAGAAAAACAAAAGCATGGTAGGACTTCAGAGCAAGATGATATTAAATCAACACTGGCTACCATACTGTCTTGTCTTCAAAGTAACTATTCATATGATCACATATATTAAGATTAAACAAAACAGAATAAAACCATTTGAACCAATGAATGAAGACATAAGACATCAAAGCAGTATAATGGTGAACCATGATTTCCATAAAATCTTCTGTACTCTTACCATTTCTTACACTAGGGAGACTATATGGTATTTATACATGTGAGTTTGATTTATTTCACTTATGAGTATAAATTCAAGAAGCATCCACTTATTTATAAATATCTCAATGTGATCTTTCTTTATAGCTGAGTAGTACTCCGTTGTATAAAAGCACCACAATTTTTTAATCTATTCCTCGGTTGATGGGCACTTAGGTTGTTTCCAAGATCTGGCTATTACAAATTGTGCTGCTATAAACATGGGTGTGCATATATCACTGTGGTAAGATGTTTTCAGATCTTCTGGGAATATACCTAAGAGTAGAATAGCTGGGTCAAATGGGACCTCCAACCCCAGCTTTTTGAGGAATCTCCAGATTGACCTCCAAGTGGTTGCACCAGTCTACACTCCCACCAACAGTGCAGAAGAGTTCCTTTTTCCCCACAGCCTCTCCAGCATTTGTTGTTGTTAGTTTTGTTGATCCTGGCCATTCTTTCTGGAGTGAGATGGAATCTCAGAGTGGTTTTAATTTGCATTTCTCTAAAGACCAATGATGATGAACATTTTTTCCTGTATTTATTTGCCATTCATATTTCTTCATCTGAAAACTGTGTGTTCATCTCAGATGCCCATTTTTGGATTGGGTCTTTGAATTTTTGGGGTCTGATTTTTTTTTTAATTCTTTATAAGTTTTAGACAGAGGTCCTTTGTCTGAGTGACAGTTCACTAAGATTTGTTCCCAGTTTGTGGGTTTTCTTTTCCCTCTGCTGGAGATTTCTTTGGACGTGCAGAAACTCTTTAATAAGATATGATCCCAGTTATTGATTCTGGGAAGTATTTCCCATGCAGTTTGGTTCTTGTTCATGAATTCTCTACCTACCCTTATGTCTTCAAGATTTTTACTTACTTTGTCTTCCAACAGATTTAATGTTTCTGTTTTAATATTTAGATCTTTGATCCATTTGGATTTTAGTTTTGTACATGGTGATAGGCATGGGTCTAATTTTAGTTTTTGGCATATGAATAGCCAATTTTTCCAGCACCATTTATTAAAGAGACTGTCCTTCCAGTGAACATGCATGGCCCCTTTATCAAAGATAAGGTGGTTGAGTGTGTTTGTAGATGTATCTTCTAATGTATTCCATTGATCTTCAGGTCTGTTTTTATTCCAGTGCCATGTTGATTTATTATAGTAGCTTTGTAGTATAACTTCAAGTCAGGGATTGTGATGCCACATTCCTTGGCTTTGCTGCTTAGAATTGCCTTTGCTATGCTAGGTCTCTTCTGGTTCCAGATGAATTTTAGGAGTGATTTCTCTAGATCTATGAGTTATGCTAGTGGTATTTTCATTGGAATTGCATTGAATGTGTATAACAATTTTGGGAGAATGGCCATTTTCACAATAATTATTCTTCCTATCCATGAACAAGGGATGTCTTTCCATTTTCTGAGGTTCTCTTCAATTTCTTTTTTCAGGGTATTATAATTTTCCCTGTACAACTCTTTTACATCTTTTGTTAGATGAAATCCTAAGTATTTCATTTTTTTAGATTCTAGTGGGAAGGGTGTGGCTTCTCTTATTTCTCTCTCGGTGGCTTTGTTGTTAGTGTATAAGAATGCTATTGATTTTTGAGTATTGACTTTGTATCCAGCTGTTTTGCTGAATTTATGTATTATATCTAGGAGACTTTCAATGGAGGTTTGGGGGTCTTCTATGTAGATTATCATGTTATCTGCAAATAATGATAATTTAACTTCTTCTTTTCCTATCTTTACTCTTTTTGTTTTTCTCTCTTGTCTAATTGCTCTGGCTAGTATTTCCAGTATTATATTGAATAGGAGTGGTAATAAGGGACATCCTTCTCTTGTGTGTGATTTCAAGCTAAAGGATTTCAGTTTTGGGCCATTTAATATGACACTGGCTGTTGGTTTGTCATAGATGGCCTTTATCATATTGAGGTAAAGACAATCTATTCCAATTCTCTGTAAGGTTCTTATCATGAATGGGTGTTAGATCTTACCAAAAGCTTTTTATGCATCTATAGAAATGATCATGTGATTCTTGCTTTTGGCTCTATTGATATGGTGTATTACATTTATTGATTTGTGTATGTTGAACCATCCTTGCATGCCTGGGATGAATCCCACTTGGTCATGGTGTATAATCTTCTTGATGACTTGCTGCATTTCTGTTTGCCAATATTTTATTGAGAATTTTTGCATCTATGTTCATTAGGGAGATTGGACTGTAGTTCTCTTTTTTAGTTGGGTCTTTCTGAGGTTTTGGTACTAGAGTGATATTTGCTTCCAGAGATGACTTAGGGAGAATTTCTTCCCTTTCAATTTCATTGAAGAATTTGAGGAGTGTTGGCATTAAGTCTTCTTTATATTTCTTGTAGAATTCTGCAGTGAGGCCGTCTGGGCCTGGGCTCTTCTTTGTTCATAGAGACTTGATTACATTTTCAATTTCATTAATAGAAATTGGGTTATTCTGCAGTTTTACATCTTCTTGATCCAACTTTGGTGGTTCATATGTTTCTAGGAATCTGTCCATTTCTTATGTGTTATCCAACCTATGAGAGTAGAGGTTTTTGAAATAGTTGTTGATGATCTTCTGTATTTCCACAGGGTCAGTAATTTCCTCCCTTCTTTTGGCTTTTGGCTTGGCTTGCTGGTAAGAAGAATGTATATCCTGGTGTTGTTGGATGGAACACTCTGTGTATGTCTATCAGATCCATTTGTTCACAGGTATGATTCAGTTCTGTTATTTCTTTGCTGATTTTCTGTCTAGTTGATCTATCCCTTTGTGTCAATGGTGTGTTAAAGTCCGCTGTTATAATTGTGTTATTACCTATTTGATTTTTCATTTATGTTAATACTTGCTTTGTGTAGTTGGGTGCTCTGGAATTTGGTGTATATATATTTAATATTGTTATCTCTTCCTCTTGCAGTTTTCCCCTAACTAGTATATAATGACCTTCTTTGTCTCTTTGGACCATTCTTGGTTTGAAGTTCACATGGTCTGCAAACAGAATAGCTATCCCTGCTTTTTTTTGAGTTCCTGTTGCATGGAGTATTGTTTTCCAACCTTGGACTTTCAGTCTCTGAGTTTCCTTTTGGGTTACATGGGTTTCTTGTAGACAGCATATGGTTGGATGTTATTTCTTGATCCATTCTGCCAGTCTGTTTCTTTTAGTTGGTGAATTGAGACCATTTACATTAATGGTTATAACTGTTATATATTGGTTTATTGTTGACATGTTGTCTTTCTGATGTTGTATCATAGATTTCCATTCTGTTTAATTGTCTGTCTTGCTTAGTGGTTTTTTCCTATGTGTATCTAGAATGTCTTTCAGTATTCTTTGTAGGTTTGGTTTGGTGATCATGAAGTTCTTCAACTGTTCTTTCTCATGGAAGTATCTTATTTCTCCATCCATTTTGAAGGACAGCAGTCTGGGTTGGAAGTCGTTTTCTTTAAGGATCTGACAAACTTC
This sequence comes from Hydrochoerus hydrochaeris, assembly GCA_004027455.1. Taxonomy (NCBI): domain Eukaryota; kingdom Metazoa; phylum Chordata; class Mammalia; order Rodentia; family Hydrochaeridae; genus Hydrochoerus; species Hydrochoerus hydrochaeris. The sequence goes on from PVLA01008906.1 coordinate 49,269, forward strand.
ATTCCGTGCTCTTCTTGACTTCATTGTTTGTGTTGAGAAGTTTGTCGTGATTCTGATAGGCTTTCCTTTATAGGTGACCTGTCTCTTCTCTCTTAACAGCTTTTAATATTCTGTTCTTATGTTGGATTTCTGGGATGGTGATAATTATATGTCTAGGTGTAGTTTTGTTTTGGTTATGGCTATTGGAGTTCTATATGCCTCACTAATCCATATGTCAGTTTCTATATTGATGTTTGGGAAATTTTCAGCTATTACTTCTATAAATAGCCTCTTGATATCTTTTGTGTTTTCTCCTTCTTTTTCTTTTATACCTATTAATCTTATATTGTTTTTCTTTGCATCATCTTGCAGCTGTTGAATTGTTATTTCCTGATTTCTTGTTATTGTTAGAAGATCTTTCCTTTCCTGTTCACTAGCTGCAATCTTATCTTCCAGGTCTGAGATTCTATCTTCACTTCACTTTTGAGATGGTTTTTGCAGCTTTCATTAGAGTTTTTGAATTCCTGTATATCTCTTTGAATCTGCTTAATGCATTCTGTTTGTCTCTTAATCTGTTCATTCAGGGATTCTATCATTTTGCTTTGTTCCTCTAATTTTTTACCTGTGTCTTTGTTGGATGCATTCAGTATTTCTTTCACTACTTTTATCATTTCTTCTTTTACCTGGGAGAATATTTCTGATATGAGTTCCCTCATAGCTTCCTGTTCTTGCTTCTTTATTTCAGTTGATATCATTTCATACATTTCAGGTGTATGTGTAGTATTTTATTCTATGTACATGGCTCCTATTTCTTGGGATGGGCTGGGGATTTGAGATTGCATTTTGGTCCTTTGTTTTGTCATTTACCTGTATTTCCGTGTTTGCAGCAATTTTCTGAAGCTTTCCCTCGCAGTGCTGCACAGGCTTGGCTCCCCCTTTGGTGGGCCTGGCTCCCCTGATTGAATGAAGGTCTCTGCGTGCAGTCCACTCAAGCCCACGGAACCTCGAGCCTAGTCCAATGACCCAAGGGGGCTGGGCAGGCACCCAACCACCGGGATCGATGGTCCCAAACCCTTTCTGGTCTGTGCTGGAGTTCTGCAACTCATCTCATGGTGCAGTGGCGGCTTGGCTCCCCCTTCCGCTGGTCTGGTTCCCCTTGTTGAATGAAGGTGTCACTAGATGCAGTCCACTCAAACCCGCAAAACCTCTGGAGCCCAGTCCAGTTAGCCAAGGGGGTTGGGCAGGCACCCAGCCACCTGGATGGATGGTCCCAAACCCTTCTGGGTCTGCGTTGGAGTTCTGATCCTTTTTTTTTTATATCAGTACTGGTGATCGAACTCACGACCACGTGCTTGCAAGGCAGGCACTCATGCCACTGAGCTAAATCCCCAGTCCCAAGTAATATACTTTTTTTTTTTTTTGCAGTACCAGGGATCGAACTCACGACCTCGCGTTTGCCAGGCAGGTGCTTATGCCACTGAGCTAAATCCCTGGCCCCTGCATTGGAGTTCTGAACTCACCTCGTGGAGCATGACGCTGGTTTGCCTACCCCTTTGGCGGGTCTGGCTCCCCTACTTGAATGAAGGTCGCTGGGCACAGTCCACTCAAGCCGGCAGAACCTCTGGAGCCTAGTCCAATGACCCAAGGGGGCTGGGCAGGCACCCAGCCGCTGAGATCGATGGTCCCAAACCCTTCCAGGTCTGTCAGTGCTTCTGTTTATATATCTAGGTCTTTGATGCATTTAATTTTACTTTAGTACATAGTGGGACAAATGTATCCATACTGATTCCTCTGCATGTGGAAACTAGTTTTCACAGCATCATTTATTAAAGAGGCTATTCAGGTTTTTGGCCCCTTTTAAAGTCTCAGATGGGGAGAATGGGGTTGTTTCTGCATCTTCAATTCTATTTTGTTCATCACTGAGTTTATTTTTGTGCCAGTATTCTGCTGTTTTTATCACTGTAATTTTATAGGGAAATTTGAAGTCTATCAGTGTAATTCTTCCTGCTTTGCTCCTGATCAGGTTTGTTTTGGCTATCTTGGGATTCTTTTGATGTCATATAAATTTGATGAGCATTTTCTTAGCTTTGTGAAGAACATTAATGGTATTTTGCTGGAATTGCATTTAACTTGTTTATCACCTTTAATAACATGGTCATTTTGAAGACAGAGGATAGCTTTTCATTTCCTAATGTCCTCATAAATTTGCTTCTTCTGAGTACTATAGTTTCTATTATAGAGCTCTTTACATTCCATGCTTAGGTTAATTTGTAAGTGTTTAATTTATTTTGAAGCTACAATGAATGAAACTGTTTTCCTGATTTCTTTCTCAGTGGGTTAGTTGCTGTTGTTCAGGAACAATATTGATTTTTTATCTGGACACTTCACTGAATTACTTTATTTTTCTAAGTCTTTTGGTGCTTGTGAAGGATCATACCATCTGTAAATACAGATGGCTTGTTTTCTTCCTTTTCTATTAACATCTTTTAAATTTCTTTCTCTTGTCTTTTGCCACTAGGTAAAGTCTAGAATACTATGTTGAACAGAAGTGATAAGAATAGACACTCCTGTCTTCTTTCTGGTTTTAGCAGGAATGCTTGAGTTTTCCCTCAGTTAGTGATTCTGACAGTGCATTTGTCTTAAATGATGCTTACAAGTTTAATATAAATTCCACTTGTACCTATTTTTGTCAGGATTTTTATCATGAATAGATCTCAGGTTTTCTAAAAGTTTTTTTTTCATCTGCTGAGGCAATCATGTGACTCTCATTCTTGTTTTGTTTTGTGATATATTATGTTTATTCCTGGTAAAATTCTGTAGCATACCTTTTGGTTTTGATATTTTCTTGATAAGATTTTTCTTGTCTTTATTTCATTATCTGTTATTTGTCTCTTCAGGGTTTTTATATCTTCTTAGCTCAATTTGGAAACTTGTATGCATCCAGGGGTTTATCCATTTCTTTTAGATTCTCTAGCTTTTTGGAATACATATTTGCAAAATAGATTTTTCAGTTCTCTGGATTTCAGCAGTGTCAGCTGTGATGTGATTTTTCCTTTTCTAATTGTATTGACAAGGGGTTTTCTATCTTTTTTATTTTTTGTTAAGTTTGGCAATGGTTTAGAACAATTGCTTATCTTTTCAAAGAACCAAATCATTGATTTATTTATCCATAGTAGTTTTTTTTAAGAGAGAGAACAAAACACAAGTTCAAAACAATAGTTACAGAGTAACAATGGTTAATACATTGCATATTATTACCTTTAAATTACTTTCTCAGAGTATATCTGCATTTAATTGTCCAAATAATATTATCACAAGCCATTCTTTTCAATGAACTAAGAAATTAGTAGTATGACTATCTTATCATTTATATATGTATATATAAGAATGTATATGTTATTTATATATGTATATATTATATATCATTTATATATGTATATGTATATATATATGTGCAACTATCATTTATATATATATATATATATATATATATATATATGCACACATATTATTTATCTCAGCTTCTCATTCTAGGGAAACAATATGATGTTTACACAAGTAAGTATGATTTATTTCAGTTATGAATACAGTCTCTAGATGCATCCATTTAACCATAAACATCTCAAGTTTTTCCTTCTTTATGGCTGAGAAGTATTCAATTGTATAAAAATACATTCTTTTATCCATCCATTGATGGACATTTAGGTTGTTTCCAAGATCAAGCTATTACAAATTGTGCTGCTATAGATGTAGATGCACATATATCACTGTGATATTATGATTTTAATCCTTCTGGGAAGATACCCAGAAGGAGAATAGCTGGGTCAATTGCAAATAGGTTTTTGAGGCATCTCCACACTGATTTTCACAGTGGTTGCACCAGTCTACACTCCCACCAATGGCAGAAAAGTGTTCCTTTTTTCTACACAGCCCTGCCAGCATTTGTTATTGACTGATTTCTTGATAATAGCCATTCTTTCCAGGGTGAGGTGAAATCTCAGTATTGCTTTAATTTGTATCTGTTGAATGACCAGTGATGTTGAAATTTTTTCTTATATTTATTTGTTGTTTGTATTTCTTCATCTGAGAAGTGTGTATTTATCTCAGATACTCATTTTCAGATTGGCTCATTAAATTTGGGAGGTCTGACTTTTTTGAGTTCTTTATATATTCTCAATAGTAATCCCTTGTTTGATGAAGAGTTCAAAAATATTTTTTCCATATTGTGGGTTGTCTCTTCCCTCTGTTGGTAGTTTCTCTTGCTGTGAAAAAGCTTTTTTATAAGATGAGATATCAGGTGTTGAGTCTTTGATAGTTGTGCAATTATGGTTTTATTCATTAAGTGTTTGCTTACACCAATGTCTTCAAGTGTCTTACCTATTCTATATTACAGGAGATTAAATGTTTCTGTTTTAATATTTAGATCTTTCATTCATTCAGAATTTCATTTAGTGCATGATGAAAAATATGGGTCTAACCTTAATCTTCGACATGTGCAGAACCAGTTTTTCCAGCACCATTTATTAAAGAGGATATCTTTGTTCCAGTGAATATGTTTGGCATCTTTATCAAATATAAAGTGGCTCAATATGTCTAGAGTTGTTTCTGTATCTTCCAATCTGTTCATTTAATATTTATCTCTGTTTTATTGCCAGTGCTATGATATTTTTATCACTGTAGTTTATAGCATAATTTCAAGTCAGGGATTTTTCTGACCCCATAGTTGGCCAGAATTGCCTTCACTTTTCTAGTTGTCTTTTGGTTCCACATGAATTTCAGGATTTTCTCTATCCTATTGGAATTTATTGTAATTGCATTAAATCTGTATAGCAGTTTTAGACATATGGCCATTTTCACTATATTTTTTCTTCTTACCCAAGAGTAAAGAATATTTTTCTATCTTCTAAAATCTTTTTCAATCTCCTTTTTCAGAGTGATGTAGTTTTCAATGTAGAGGTCTTTTATACTCTTCAGTTGATTGATTCCTAGGTGTTTCATTTTTGTGATGCTATTGTGAAAGGTGTTGTTCCTTTGATTTCTCCCTCAGTGAATTTTTTATTCATGTAAAGGAAAACTATTGATTTTTGAGTGTTGACTTTTATCCAGCTTTTATTAAATCCAGCTACTAAATCTATCAGTTTTTGTGGAGTTATTGGAGTCTTCTATGTAGAGTAATGTGTCATCTGCCAATAATTACAATATAACTTTTTCTTTTCTTATGCTTATTCCTTTTTATTTCTTTCTCTTGTCTAATTGCTTTGGCTAAAATTTTCAGGACAAAATTGAATAAGAGTGGAGATAGTGGACATCTTGCCTTGCTCCTGATTTTAGAGGGAAAGTTTTCAATTTTTGTATATTTAGAATGATGGTGGTGGTTGGTTTGTCTGTAATTCTCTTTCTTAGTTGGGTCCTTCTCTGGTTTTGGTATCCAGGTATTGCTTGCTTCCAGAGATGAATTTGAGAATATTGCTTCCTTTTCAATTTCATTAGAGTTTGAGGAGCATTGCATTAAATCTTCTCTAAAATTCTTTAGAATTCAGCATTGAACCTGTCAGGGCCTGGGTTTTTCCTTGTTGGTAGGTTTTTAATTATGTCTTTGATTTTACCTTTTGATATTGATTTGTTAGGATTTTATACCTCCTCAGTTAAGCTAAGTTATGTATCTAGGAATTTATCCATTTCTTGTATATTTTCCATCTTATTAGAATAAAAGTTTTCATAGTAAGTATAGATGATCTGTATTTCTTCAGGGTCTGTTGTGATTGCATCATTTTTCATTCCTAATTGTGTAGATTTTAGTCTTTTCTTTAATTTTTTGATGAGTGGATAACAATTTGTTGATTTTAATCATTCAGAGAAACACCTCCTTGATTCATTGATTCTTTCTACTGTTTTAAAAGACTATTTCATTAATTTCTCCTCTGATCTTTACAACTCCTTCTTGTATGAACTTTTTGCCTGTCCAGCTTTTCTTGATCTAGAATGTTTAAAGTTCATCATTAAGTTGTTTATATGTGTTTGCTCTCTTTTCCTGATATGAGTATTTACTGGTATAAATTTCGCTCTTGTGGTTGCTTTTTTAATGTCTTATAAGTTCTGGCATGCTGTGTTTTCATTATCATTCAACTGTAAAAATTGTTTAATTTCTTTAATTTCATCTGTGATCCATTGGTTGTTTTGGAGAGTGCTATTTAATTTCCATGTGTTTATGAAGTTCTTGTGGTTTCTTTTGGCATGAATTTCCAATTTTTTTTGTACCATGGTCAAAAATATGCATGAAATAATTTCAATTCCTTTGCATTTCCTTAATTATGTTCCATGACTTAGCATGTGGTCTATTTTGGGAGACATCTTGTGTGCAGATGGGAAGAATGTTTATTTTGATGTTGTGAGGTGGACTGCTCTAGGTACATCAACTAAGTACATTTGTTCAAAAGTTTAGTTCAGCTCTGTTATTTCATTGTTGATTTTTTTTGTCTAGTTGGTCTGTGTTAGGGACAATGGGATACTGAAATCCCTAAATACAATTGTATTAGTGCTTATTTGATTTTTCATGCCTATTAATATTTTCTTAATATAGTTAGGTGTACTGGTATTTGTTGCATGTATGTTTATGATTTTTACCTCTTCCTTTTGGATGGTTCCCTTTACAAGGATATAGTGACCCACTTTATCTCTTTTAATCAGTCTTGGCTTGAAGTTCATTTTGTCTTCAAATAGAATAAGTACCTCTGGTTTTTTTGGCGGGGGGGTTCCTGTCCCATGGAGTATTGTTTTCCATTCTTTGACTTTCAGTGTATGAATTTCTTTTTCAACTAAATGTGTGTTTTTGTTTTTTTGGTTTTTTTGGGTTTTTTTGGTGTGTGCAACATAGTGTGGGATCTTGCTTCTTGACCCAGTCTGCCAGTCTGTTTTTTTTTTTTTAATTGGTGAATTGAGACCATTAACATTGATGGTTGTAACCCATATGTATTGAGTTACCCTGGGCATGTTATTTTCCTATTGTTGGTTCCCTTCTCTCCCCCGCCTCCCCATTTGTTTGCCTTGCCTGGTGAGTTCCTTCTGTTGGAGTTCATGGAGTTGTAGTTATTTGTTATTTCTCTTTAGAATGTCCTTCAAAACATTTTGGAGTGCTGATTTGGTGGTTATAAATTTCCTCAGATGCTTTTTGTTATGGAAGTATTTTATTTCTCTATTAGTTTTGAAAGATAGTTTTGCAGAATATTTCAATATGGATTTAAGTTTGTTTTTCTTGAGAATTTGAAATACTTCACTACAAGCACTCCTTGACTTGAGAGTTCATGCTGAGAAGTCAGCTGTGGTTCTGATGGACTTTCCTTAATAGGTGATTTGTTTCTTTTCCTGAACAGCTTTTAAAATTCTGTTCTTGTACTGTATTTCTGGACTCTTGACTATGCTGTGCCTGGCTGTAGATCCTTTTTGGTTGTGGCTGTTTGGAAATTCTATATGCCTCACTTATCTGCATGTCAATTCTTTATCTCCATCAAGAAAATTTTCTGACATAACATCTACAAACAATTTTTTAATATCATTTGTGTTATTGCCTGGCTTTTTGTTGATTCCAGTCAATCTTCAGCTATTCTTTGTCTCATCTGTCAGCTGCTGGATTGATTTCTCCTGTTCTCTTGCTATTTTTGAGGAATGTTTATTTTCATGATTGCCAACTTCAAGCCTGTCCTCTATCCCTGAGATTCTGCCTTCATATTGGCTTAATCTACTTTAATACTTTCAATGGAATTTTTATTCTCCTAGATATCTGCTTGAATTTGCCTCATGGATTCCATTTCTTATGTAAAGCATTCATAGCTTCCATAATTTTCTTTCTTTTTTAAATTTCTATTTTAAAGAGAATATAATTAAAGAAGAAAAAACAGAATAAAGCTAATAAGAAGAGAACAATGAAAGTGACATAGGATTTCAAAACAAGATAATAGGAAATTAACAATGGCTACCACAAAGTCTGTTGTTTTCTTTAAGATAGCTGTCAAACAAAGTCAAACAAAACTAAGCAGAATAAAACCAATTAAAAATTTTAAAGAGAATAAAACCAAACAAAATAAAACAGAATAAAGCCAATCAAAACAAAATAGTGAAAATGATACAAGATTTCAAAACAGGATAATAGGAAATCATCAATAGCTATCTTTTTTTAATCTTCAAAATGCCTCTTGTTATCTTGAAAATTGCTGCCTATACCATCAGACATAATAAAATCAAACAAAACAAGACAGAAGCCAATCAAAACAGAATATTGAATAAAACAAAACAATAAAACGGAACAAAACAAAATAGTGAAAACAATATTTAATTTCAAAAACAAGACAGAAGAAAATCTCCCATATTTGATGTATTACATATTGTTATTTTCTTAATAGATTACCAGACTACTGGCCTTAGGCCTGCAAAGTCAATAAAAAAGTAAGAATTAAATTGTTTTTGTACCTCAGATGCTATCAACTGCCTTTCCTCTGAATCAGCAGGTTGCTTGGGAAGGGGTTCTTGTCTCCCACTTGCTGGTTTACTCACAATAAGGGTGAATTAGATTCTTGTTCTTCTTCCTACTCCTCCTGGGAGCAGCATGGCTTCTGCCAACTCACAGGAAAGGCAGAATTGGCTTATTCTTATGTTTGGACCCACATGGCTTATGCCAGGTCACAGGGAGGGTGAATTGGCTTCTTGTTTTCCTTATTACTCTCTTAGGCCTAGTGTGGCTTTTGCTGACTCACAGGAAAGGAAGATTTGGTTCATTCTCTTCCTTGGACCCATATGGCTTGCCACAATTTTCTTAAGCTTGTCTGTTTTTTGTCTATCTGCTCTAGCATCACTAAGCATGGTCTTTATTTTGAACACCATCTCTGCAGTCATCTCACAGATTATTTCTGATTAGATTTTTTCATCGTTCCTTGGGTTTGTCTTTGGTAAACTGGATGTCTGGGGTTTTGTCTTAAGTGTCTTTTCATTTCATTTTCTTTTCTTTTTTTAAGTTTAACTCCTGGAGTGATGATTTTAAAGTGTCTATGGTGGATCACTTTATTGAAACCCTTAGATTGTGATTACTTTTCTAAGGTATCTTCCAGGTGTAGCTGGTTTTCAGATTTTGAGTCTTTTGGAAGATCTTACCTCTTCAGTTTGTTGAAGATTATTAGAAGTTGTTGCTTGTTCGCCCTAATCCCTGGTTCTTTGGCACTGTGCCACCATACTTACTGTGACTTTTAGCTAACCTCAGTAATGGATTATCAAGACCAACAACTATTTAGAACAGTTTTGGCTATAGTGGTACCAATAGCATCAAACATAGCCTAGAAAACAACAAACTGAACTAACTCTTAATTTGCAACTTTTAACTGAATGAACTAGATTTGTGGTTATATAACAAAATCTAAAACAAACCATAAAATTATATGCATTATGCAAGTCCTTAATATGTTCATTTTGTCCTCAGGGGTTAAATTTTAAAGTGGGTTAAGAAAGAAATAGAGAAATGGAAGAAGATGAAGAGATTAGAAGTAAGATTGGAGTACAATAAGGGATCATGCTAACATTGGGAAGCTGGTGCAGAAGACTGGAAGGAAAAAGGAGAAGGAAGAGATAAAAATTAGATAGCAGAACCACAACTACAAAGAGTTGGGAAACTACATTCACACTCATATAAAAACAAGGTCAAACAATGAAAGAGAAAGAGAACACAACAAAAAAGTAAGAAACAAACACAAATGAGAGAGAGGAAAGAGAAAAAAAGTCCAATTCAAGATTTGTTCAGGTTCGTCTCTGCTTTCACTGGCAGACAACCTGTGAAGACAGAGTCCTGATACTTGTCAATCTATCCCAGAAAGCCAGCAATAGCTTTTTGGCAGAGTAGTGAATAATCTCAGCAAGCCTGTACCTTCTGGCCAAGACCAGCTGCTTTTGGCTCCTTGCCTTCTGAGCACCTTCTATGGGCATGAGTCCTGCTGGGAGTCACTGGATGGAGCCAGCCACAGTTCTGAGTTTTGATCTCAGCTGCCCATATCCCAGATATTTCCAGTCCGATTGCTCTCTCTCATGGTTGAGAGAGCACTCACAGTCAGCCAGTGCAGTTCTTCACACACACTGCTCCCTTCCATGTCTGCTGCCACCCTCCACTGCTATCTCTACTGTAGAGGCCTCTGGGATCACCAGCAAACACCATGTGTCCACAGGTTCAAATTGTTCCTTGCTGGTGCAGTAAGTCTCATCTCACTGAGGTGGCACCATTGTCAACGTCTTTCTACACTGAAGTTTCTCTCTTCACCCTCTGTGGGCTTGCATTGCATGCTTCAGATTCTTTCTCAGTCTAAGGGACCCACTTGCTTCCTTCTTGTCTTCCTCACATTGCTATATTTTAGCATCTGGATGTGACTCTTCAAGAGGTTCTTTCTCTGCTGATTACCACTCTGCCATTTTAGCTACCCCATAAAATTTTTGAAAATCTCAATTTCATTAATTTTCACCCTGATCTTAATATTTTCCTTTATCCTACTAACTTTGAATTTGCATTGTTTTTGTTTTTCTAGAAAATTGAGACACATCATTAGCTTATTGATTCAGAATTACTCTATCCTTTTTGGTGTATATTTGTTTTTGTTGACTGGGATTTAGAGGATGGGAAGGGAAATGTCACTGTGGGGCCTATCCCACTCTCATCCCCCAGTGAATGTCTGCTTTAATCTTCCTGGGATGTTCTTTGAAGTTTTTTCTTCTTTTTCTTGGCACTGCCCTTGCTGGCAGCAACCTCCTTAGCCTGAGGCTGACTGGCTCTTCCTTAGAAGAAAATTTTTTCTTTTTCTTGGGGATACTCTTGGCTGCCTCTTCTGGTTCACCAGCTGTCTCTCCCTTGGGTAAAGACTTCTTCTTGGGTAAACTTGTGTTGCCACCATCTGTCTCTTCCATATCACTACTAATCAACTCTTCCTCAGAAAAAGATTTATTTTTCTTGGGTTTGGAGACAGAGACGAATGTATCATCCATTCTGTTCTCTTGAGGTGCCTCTAAGGAGTTTTTGCTTTTTTTTTATTTTTGGACTTTTCCTGTGTCTCCTCATGCTCCTCTGGAGTGCTATACTGGTGTTTTCTGAAGATGCCAGAGCATCCAGTGCAGCCAGCTGCTTATTTTTCTTCTTCAAGTGCTTCTCCTGTTTCTCCAGCTTCCTGGCAATTTCAGCAGCAGTTTTCTCTGCCTGAGCCATTGCCTCCTTCATGACATCCAGATTCTTTCATGGAATCTCTCCAGCTTCATAGAAGAGGTTCTCCTCAACTGGTTCTCAAAGCTGCTCCCCAAATACACTGGTTGGTATCTCAAAGAAGTCATCAATTCTGGAGGCAATACTGCACTTGTTCGCTAGGTATCAGGAGATACGGCCTTTGTTTTGGCAGATGCTTGGCCAATGCTGGTGAAGTGGAAAATGAGTCCATATTTTGATGTGTTACTCCTTGTCTTCAGGGCTCTGGAAACTTCATCTCTTTGCTGGGTCCTGGGAATCAGACAGCAGCACTGGCCTTCAACCCCATATTACTCTATTCTTTTAATATGTGTATATACAGCTTTATTTTTCCTACTTAGAAATGCCTTCATTGTGTTCCATAGGCTTTGTTATGTTGTGCTCACATTTTCAATGATTCATGGAACTTTTAAATGTCTTCCCTGATTTCCTTTACCATTGATTATTAGACAGTGTGTTTTAATTAATTAAGTAAATATGTAACTCTATTGGTACATTTTAGATCTACTAAATAATCTTTATAAATAGGTTAAAACATAGACATAAATATTTGTATGCTATTAGAGAAATGTTTATGAGATGGAAACAATACTTACAAATACTTTTTTCCAAGACAATGCTAACAATATCTATAGCTAAGAAACACTTGCAAATTAAGCACTCTATAAGCCTAAATCTATTGTTTTAATTCAAATTTTATTTTTACTTTTTATTTTATTGGTACATTTTAGGTATACACAATGATATCATTCATCAGAGGGAATTTGTACATATTTTACTTCTTCTTTCCTATTCCCCTCCCTTCCCCTTAACCCCACTTGCCCTCTTTATTTACAAAAGCTTTATTTCCATTTTTCCTTTCCTCCTCTTCCCTTGTTCCCCAACTAATTCAAACATTGCTCACCATTTTCCAATATGTATTATACATTTTGGTCCTTGTTTACACTTCAGTTTGTCACACCAGAGACACCATATGATATTTGAATGTGTGTCTAATTTTTGTCATTTACGAGTATAGTCTCAAGATTCATCTATTTAGCTATCAAGCTTATCTTTTATGACAGAGTAGTACTCTATTGTATTAAAAAAATCAATTCTGTTTTGTCCACTCGTCTATGGGCATGTGGGCTTGTAGGGAGCCATTCACAATGAAGATTGATCATATGTTTGGGGCTAAAGCAAGGCCAGCCCTGACTTAGCCCAAAACAAGCCACATAAACAAGCTATTCCAGCTCCAAGAAGGCAAGGGACCCAAGCCAGCCAGGCAAACAAGTTGCTAGGCATGGGGTTGAAATTGACATATTCTCCTTGAATGTATAAATAAACATGTTACAGTGGCTGAGCAGTTACTTCTCTCCTATCAGGAGTGTAAGGGCTCTGCCTGACCCCAGATTTTGTCCCTTCTTTATTTTCCCATCCTCTCACAACACTTCACTCCAAGAACTTCAACAGCCACACAAGTCATGGCATGGGCTGTTTCCAAGATTTAGCTACTAAACTCTGTGGGACTATAAACATGGGTGTGCATATATTGCTTTTATATAATGGTTTTAGCTCTTTTGATAAGATGCCAAAAAGGGGAATATCTGGATAGAGTAAAACATCTAGTTCTTTTTTTTCAGTTGGTATTTTGTGTATTTGGCCTATTTGTGAGACTGGATTGTTGAAGTCCCTACTCCACACTGTGGTTATATTGATGTCTATCTTTCTTTTATGCCCAGGAGGGTTTTTTTTTGGGGGGGGGTACTGACTTTTGTTGCACATATATTTACAATTGTTATTTTTTCTTGTTAGATTGCTCCATTTACCAATGTGTAGAGGCTTATTTGTCCTTTTTGATTAGTTTTTGTTCAAAGTCTACTTTGTCTGAGAAAGAGATAGCTATTGTGATTGCTATTGGCCTCCAGTTTCATGAAATATTGTTTTCCATCCTTTCATTTTTAGTTTATATATTTGTTTGTGGGTGAGATAGTCTCCAGCAAGTGACATATTGTTGGAGACCACTATGAAGCAGCTCTGAGCAAGATTTAAAATTAATTAATTGGTCTTCTATGTTTATCTATGAATCTGTCCAAGGTCTCAGCCCCTTGCCTGGTGACGGGATCTGATTCTTAGTAAGTAAACCTCTATGAATCACTGGTCCTGGCTGAGGCCTGCATAAGGCCAGAATACCTCAAAGAGCAAGATAAGGCCACAGCTAACGACACCTTGGCTCCAACTCTAATTAAATAAATAGAGACTAAAGCTAAAAAAAAAAAATTCTCACTCCTACAGTCACACTTCTACCATAAATGTCATCCTGGAGATAAGATGGTTCTCCTAAATTGGGATAAATTTAGTACTTTAAAAAGTCTTTAAAGTGACTCCCAAGGTCCTGCTCATTTCCCATACTTTCCTCAGTTTCCCCACCCTTTGTTTGGATCTAATAAAGATGGGCAATCCAAAAAAGTCTTTATCTTAGCCTCAGAGTCTCAACCTCAACTAAAGGGTTTGACCCTCCTAGAGCCCTAAAATCATACCACTTGTCTCATTTTATTTAAGTCTTGACCATAAACTCATTTGGGAGATTGGGGATGTAGGTCAAGACCTGACAACATACAGATGGATTTTGTTTTTTTGTCTAATCTGTTGGTTTTTGTGTTTTGATTGAGAAGTTAAGACCTATAATATTGAGACTTAAACTTATTATTGTAAGGCATTTATCAAATTCTGTAATTCCACAGGTTTTTCAGTGCCAACTTCTTTGATTTTGCCTTTTGTTTAGCTACTCTCCCAGTTAGCTGTATGCTTTTCTTTGGGCTTTTTAGTGCTGGTGACCTCCTTCTTTCTGTCTAATATTACCTTATGTAATATTTGTAATGTTAGTCTAATGGCTATGAATTTCTTTATGGTATCTCTCAGAAAGAAAATGTTGCAGCTTATACAAATCTGGTTTGCCCATTGCTTTTTTTTTTAGGCCTTGAAAAACTTAAGCTAAAATCTCCTAGTCTTTAAGATTTGTGCTGAGAAATCTGTGTTATTCCCATTTACTTGCCTTAATTGATTACTTGCTGTTTTTCTCTAAAACTTTTTAGCATTCTCTTTGAGTTACATTCCTAAAAATTTGGAAAGGTACTTTTCTGCCAATGGCCAAATGAGGTTCTATAGACTTTTCTTACTCGAAAATGTAGCTCTTTCACTAGACTTGGAAATTTTTCTATTATTTTTTTGGTGAGTACATTTATAACATATTAGTCATATTCTAATATTTTCTTTAGTTCACGAATTCTAAGGTTAGTTTTTGAGTCAACTAGCAGATGCTGGATCCAGCTTCCACAGTGTCTTGCTTTTTTTTTTTCAGGTATCACTGGGTATATGATCTGCTACATGACTTTAAGTCCTCACACTGACTCTTCATATTGATTATACCTGCTACCCATATTCTCAATTAAATTATTCACAGTCTGTATTTCTGTTTGATTTCTTTTCATAATTTTTAATTCTTTACCAAAATGGTTGTTCAGCTTGTATTTTCTTGTTTATTCAACCAGCTAATTGTTCCTTTTTAAGATTGCTGAATATTTTATTATTTAACTCATTAATCTATTTATTTAAATCCTGTTTAAGCTCACTAACACCTTATGGGTTTGTGTGGGGGTTTTTTGTTTGTCTTAATTTTTTTATTTTAAAACTAAAAGAGAATAAGAATGATGAAACAGAATTTTAACACATAATAATAGGAGATTAACACTGGTTAACATATTGTCATCTTCAAAGTAATTTTTTAGATTACAAGATATATGCATGGAATAAATCTTCAGTCATTCTCATCTTTTGATTTTTAAGTTCTTTGCCTGTAACTTTCTCTGCTTTAGTATTCATGAAGTCATCTTTTTGAGAATTAAACATTTTTGGAGACATCTTGTGTTGCTTTCTCATGTCTCTGTTGTTTTTGTACTGAGAATTGAAGATTATTTAGTGTTGAGTATCTTTTTATTAGCCCACATCTCCCTGAAATATGAGTTAAGCTTTGGTTATGTTTTTGTATTTACACACCTCTTCAACATGTCAACATAGTTAGGTCAGTACTTATTGCTATGTTGTAAGGAAAGAAAAATTACCAATTATATCAGCATCTAGAAAATAACCACATATCAGTAATATAATTTGAAACTTGTTCTAATGATTTCACACTTTTTTCAATAACCCAGGAAGACAATAGACTTGTACTGATGATAACAAGGCTAGGATATAGAGGGTGAGGGAAGGAGTAAGGAAGAAAACAGTTCATATAAGGGCAGAAAATTATTTTATTAAAGGAAGAAAATAGTTCATAAAGAAGGGAAGAAAAAACAGAGGTAACAACAAATGAAGACAGGAAAAGTGTAGAACTTTGGTAATTTTTTTATATCTGAAATGTAGGAAAGTTTGAGAGGTTAACTGAGAGGGCAGAGAAGAGGAGGAAGAGGGAGGAAAGTATAATTGGAGATTGTGGAAAACTGTGGAAGAGTCAGAACCAACTAATAAGTACACAGAAAACTTGTTTGAATCCTGTGTACACAATTTTTGGTAAGGGTTAACCTAACATGACCATGAGAGTTACTGTTTGTTACTATTTATAAGAAAGCACTAAATTCTTATTCTTACTTTCATATATGCAAACATTGCATCCATATCTATATCATCTATCTTTCTAATCTATATCAGATGAAAGAAATTCTTTTAAAAATTGAAGACAGAGAGAAAGGGGAGAGAGAAGAGTGGAGAGAGGAGAAAGAACACAAAAAACACCACAGTAAAAAATAAAAAAATCCTATTCAGGTGGACTGTAGAACTTATTTTTTATTCTCTGTGGAGGTAAAAACTCTGTTAGATATCAGTGGATCCTATGTGGGTGTGAATTACTGGATATTACAGTCTCTATTCTATGATCAAACACTTTCAATTGTTTCAGAGGGGGTGAGGGCAGCGTGGCACTAGTAAAGCATTTGGTCCTCTATTGGTCTCTTGTAAGAGACTTTTACTCCATCTGTTAATGATATGCTGCTCCAGGAAAGTGCCGTGTGCACTCCCAATGACCTATGGTGTTCCTCTTTGTCACTCAACGTGCTCCAAACTGACAATTGTCATAGATACTTGACAATGCCCAATGAATTCCATGAAGCCTGGAAATGATTAGGGGAGGGTTTTTCTGGTTGGACCTCAGTGGTGGCTATAAAACAATGGAGTACACTTGAGCTCCTATTTCAGTAGTCTTTAGTTGGTAGTGGAGATGAATCCCACAATATTAAATTCTGCAGCTTTTGGAGGGTTGAGAGGCTTGCAGAGTACACTGTCATCAAAGAGCTTGTTGGTGTCGGCATGGTGGTGGGACTGTGCCCATTCAGGCACTGGCAAGGTGTGTTTACTCCACCCTCAGATCACACTATCATATCTGTCTATTTCTGGCTCCCCATCCAGAACCAAGCCCTGCTTTTTTATTTCTGTCTCTAGAGTTCATAAGTCTTAACTCAATTGCCACCTTCTAATTAATTGTCTTGCTCAAACCTTCCGTAATGTCCTAATCTGAGGCTTCTTTCTCCTGGGAATATCTTGGTAACTGGGTTCTACCTCCAAGTGGAAAAGTGTGGGACAGGTAGACACTGAACAGTGAGTCTTTGGCTGGACATGGATCATGACCACACGGCTGTCATTGCTTTACTAGGTTCCTTCCCTCAACTTCTTTCCTGAAGGGATTAGATACTTTCCCAAGATGGTTTACTTGCTGGAGCTGAGCTCTAATCAGTGCCACGACTGAGAAGTGACACCACTATTTATTTATGTATTTATTTATTCTCTAAATATCCTGGTAGTCATATTATCTGGTGAGCTTCTCATGCAAGTTGCTTTCTTTTGCCTCAGTTTTTCAGTCACCCCTTTACTGAGTAACTGCAGGTTCTGGTGAGTATCCTCTGGGCATCACATGAGCGCTCTTTGCTCTGATTTGGCATGATGGATCTCCCCATCTCTTCTTTCTCCTCTCTCTTCTTTTTCTTCTCCTTTCTTTCCCCTATTCCTTTCATGCTTGAAGATTAAGGATAAGACCAATTATAGCTGGTTTACATCCATGAGTGTATGTGCACATATGTGTGTACAAGTCTGAATGTCTCCGGACTAAGAATTCAGTTGGATGCAGCTGGAAGGTAAGGTACAGGCAAGGTATTGATAATATATTTATGTAAGTAAATATGGTATGCTGATGTTAGTTTCAATCAGGTTTCTGACTACCAGAGGAAGGAGTTGCATATGCAGAAAGTGAGCAGGGATATGTATGTGAAACCATGTTAAATATGTACTTAAATGTTGGATTAAAATTCCAAATTTTACATATATAACTACATATTTTTATACATAAATCAATATATGTGGAAATGTCTATAACATTTTTCTCTTCACTTCTTGAAAGTTTAACCTTTATGTCACCCAAGCAATGTGATTGTTTATGTACTAACTGTCTTGAGAATTTCTCAGGCGGGTGTCATTTCAACCAGTTGATTCTTGTACTGAATACATTTGATAAAATTGTTATTTTTATATTTCCTCTTATATTATAAAATTAATGAAAAATATATGACTTTATGTCTCTCTATATTTAAATAATTGGGCTGCTTAATGGTTAATCTATGCATAATTTACATATCATTATTCTTGAGTCATTTGAGAGTAAGTTACAGACCAGATGTCCTATTACACCTGGATATTTCATTTTTTTGTCTTTGTTTTAAAAACAAAACCAAAAGGACAAAAATCATACAGAATTTCAAAACAAAATAATAGGAAATTAACACTAGTTAATATATTGCATATTGTTATCTTAAGTGTGGTTGCTCAGATTATAAGATTTAGGCTTAAAAGAAATGATCAAACAATGAACACAAACTGTTCTTTTTGATGAACTAGCATAGATTAGTAATACAGTTTTTATTTGTATATATATAATTTAACACACATTTTTTTCCATTGGCCTGTGACCCTTCTCTTGGAATCTATGCGCACAGCTGTCTTTAATTTGAACTGCAAGTGTCTTTGTGAAGACCAAAGTAGTAGACCATGCCAAATTGGCTTCTTTAATGTATAAGTATTTTTAAAAATTTTTAAATTTATTTTTTATTTTATTTTAAAATTAATAAAACCTAACAAAACAAAACAGAATAAATCCCATCAAAACAAAGCAGTGAAATTGGTACAGAACTTCAAAGCAGGATAATAGGAAAACAACAATGGCTACTATAGTATATCTTGTTATTCTTACTATAGTTGTCCATTCCATCAGATATAGAAAAATCAAACCAAACCAAAACAAAATAAAACCAATCAAAACAGAATATTGAATGAATCAAAACAATTGGAACAAAACAAAACAGTGAGAACAATATTGGATTTCAAAAACAAGATAGAAGGAAATCCCTCATATTTGCTATACCACATACTGTTATCCTCTCTGAAGATGGTCAGACCACTGGCCCCAGGCCTGCAAACAATACAAATATTTAGTTGCTTTTTGAACCTCAGTTGCTATTAACTCAACCTGTCCTTTTAACAAGCTGGTTGCTTACAGGGGTTGGGGGTGGTGGTGGTGATTTTCAGCCTGTGCACCAGTAAGCTCATGGGAGTTGCTGACTTTTCTCTTTCTGGTCCCTGCATGGCTTGTGTAGCTTACCAGAAATCTGGCTAGTTGGCTTCTTGGTGTGCTCCTCTTAGTCCCAGCATGGATGATTCTCTGGATATTTTATTTTGTAAAAAAAAAATTGTGACACTTTCTTACATAAGTACAACATATAGTATCAAAATTAAGAAATTACTATTGATGGAGTATTTTACACACACAAGCATGTGCATATGCACACTGTTCTCTGGGAGAATGTAGAAGTAATACCATCTTAGTAGCAATTAAGACACAGCTCCCTAATCTTAATTACTAAATATCATATTAGAGCTGGGTATGACAGAGCACATCTGTGATCACAGCACTTGGGAGGTTGAGGCAGGAAGATCACTGTGAGTTTGAGACCAGCCTGGATTACAAAGTGAGCTCAAGGCCAACCTGAACCACATAGTGAGATCCTGTTTCAAAAAGACAAAAAAAAAATCATATTAGATTTAATAGAATCAAGGATATGTGTAGGAATATCTGTTTCCAGGTATAGGGCAAGGGAATAATAGTTGGGTCTAGAATATCTTCTTGTGGCAGAAAGTAAGACAATACACAAAGAGTGATAGGTACATGTCAAAAGGACACAAGTACTAAATTGAGGTGACTCCTACTTACAGAGTCTGGAAAATTTTTGAATCAAAAGAAGTAATCTTATAATGTTACCAAATATAAAATAGAATCTAAGAATCTATACCTATTAAATAAATACATAGCTAAATAAATAGAAGACAATGAAAATGTTACATTATAGTCAAATGTTAATTAACAAATGCAGTATAGATTTGAAGTATTTTCCCACAAAGTATTTATTACTTAAAAAATGTAAATGTTTGTAATATATATAACTATCCAAATATACACTGAGAAAAGCACAGCATTGCTTTTTACATTTTGCTTCTCACATGAAAGAATTACAAGGAAACATCACGGGAACCTCAATTGAGAGATATTCTACACAATAACCTGCAAAGACTTCAAGAGAAATATAGATCATGAAAAACAAAGTAGCAATGGAAAACAAGTCAGAATTGTGGCTCTATGGCCCTGACAGCCAGGAATCTGTGCTAGCAGCTAATAGGCCACACTGAAGGTCCTAAGATTTTACCTTACATTAAATTAATGAATTTATCTGTCACTGTATCTTGGATATGACAAAAGACATGGGATTCTTAACTCAAGGCAGAGGATGATTTATTCACTGAAATAGAAATATTCAGAGTATCTGCATTTGCATAGGTTCCAGAATTCCAAATTCTAAAGATTAGATATACAGAGGGACAATTTATGCCTGAATATGTAGTGAGTTCTTGATCTTACAAAAATCCAGTATTTTACTAATATTTTCAAGAAAACTTTTCAACAATTGCCCTAGAAAAAGGCCTTATTTTTATTAAACAAAAGGGCCTCTTTTGTAGATAGAGACATCATCTTAATTTTCAAAGTTTCTGTACAAATATATTTTAGAAGATAGGCTAGACAGGCATGCAGCTGCTGAGATATTTATGGATACTTGCCCACTAACAACATTTATCCCTTACTTCTCTACATCTGGTTTTTTTGTTTCTTATATCAGTGATTGAACTCATGATCTTCTGTTTGCTGAGCAGGCACTTATGCTGCTGAGCTAAAACCCTGGCCCTCTACTTCTTTATTTATTTTGAACCAACATTTCTGTGACTACACCTCTCCGTCAATCAGACCAATTAATCTCACCAACAGGGGTAAGGACCAAGACCATCTACTTTGTCTTATATAGCATTTACTAAAGGCAATCACCAATAGAACTCAAGTTGAAGGAATCTTGCAATATTAACGTTCCTCCCTGCACATAATTGGATCAAACCAGCTGTGCAAATGCTATAAACCATCAGAATCTGCTTTATTAAGTCATGTGGCTTTCTTTTTTATTGCTGATTTCACATTTGCACTTGTACACACTATTAATTTAGTCTCACTAGGATAAATTTGTGGTGGTGTAGATTCTGCTTTGGTGTGTATGGAGAAAGTCCATTATTCATCATTAGCCTGGCCAGTGAGTTGAGGATGACTGAGTTTTGAAGACCAAAGTGGTGACTGCTATTAAAGTAGAGGATAAATCTTGCACTATCTTCTCTAATTAAGTGGCTCATCAAGATTTGTCAGCAATCATTTAGGGAGGATTGCTTGCTTTTCAATTTCATTGAAGAGTTTAAGGAATATTGGCATCAAATCTCTAAATTGCTTGTAGAATTCAGCCTTGAATCCATCAGGACCTGGGCTTTTCTTTTTGGTAAGTTTTTAATTATGTTTTCAGTTTCAGTAACTGATACTGGGTTATTCAAAATTGCTATATCTTCTTGATTGAGCTTTTGGTAGTTCATATGTTTATAGAAATCTTTCCATTTCCTCTGTGTTTTCCACTATATGTGAGTAGAGATTTTCAAAGTAGGTATTCATGATCTTTTGAATTTCCATGAGATCTGTAGTAATTTCCCTCTTTTCAGTCCTTATTGTGTGAATTTAGGTTTTTTTCATTCTTTTTCTTTAGAAGGTTGGCTAGCGGTTTGTCAATGTTGCTTATTCTCTCAAAAACCAGCTTTCTGATTCATTAATTCTTTGTATTTTTTTTTTTAGGTTCATTGCACTAAGTGAAACAAACCAGACATAAAAGAGTTCATACCACATGATACCATTTCTATGAAAGTTTAGAAAAGATAATCTGCAGTGATAGAAATCAGATGAGTGTTTGCTAGAGTAAGAAGAAAAATGACTGCAAATGATAGGAAAAAACTTCAAATTGATGAGAATTTTTGCATGTTGATTGTAATAATTATATAACTATGCATTTGTCAAAAATTATCACATTGTAATCTTATAAAGGGCAAATTTCACTATAAATAAACTCAGACTGAAAAGACAGAAATATTCATCACTTCTCCAATGGTTTACAATGGCTAGAGTTTTGGCACCAACCTCAGATTACAAAGAATCCTATAATGAATAGGAGCAGTAAATCTAAAAGAGGCATATACCAGAAGACTGTGGATAGACAACTTTATCTTTAAATACATATTTTATTAGAGATAGAAATAAAATTTTATAGTGCATGACAAGAACAAAAAATAGTTAAATCTACCTGTTAGAGTTTTATTATCTTTTCATTTTGCAATTTTTTTTAGTTTTAATTGCATTGATTTTTGTTCTAATCTTTACAATTTCCACTCTTTTACAAGCTTTGGATTTAAGTTGTTCTTCTTTTTCTAGAAGCTTGAGATGAAGCATTAGGTTGTTTATTTGTGCTCATTCTGTTTTTTTTTTTTTGATATGACAGTTTATTGTTACCAACCCAATATCAGCTATTGAAATTGAAAACATAGTTAAAAATTTACCAAAAAGAAAAGCCCAGGTCCTGATGGATTCAAGGCTCAATTCTACAAGAAATTTAGAGATTTGATGCCAATATTCCTTAAACTCTTCAATGAAATTGAAAAGAAAACAATCCTCCCTAAATTATTCCTGGAGGCAAGTATTGCTCTTATACCAAACTCAGAGTAAGACCTAACCAAAAAGAAGAACTATAGGCCAATCTCAGTAATTAACCTCAATGCAAAGATTCTCAATAAAATACTGGCAAATAGAATGCAACAAACCATCAAGAAGATTATACAGCATAACCAAGTGGGATTCATTCCAAGAATGCAGGGATGGTTTAACACACACAAACAATAAATATAATATACCACATCAACAGAGCCAAAAAAAAAAAACATGATCACTTCAATAGATGCAGAAAAAGCTTCTGATAAATTCCAACACTCATTCATGATAAAAACTCTGCAGAAACTTGGACTAGATGATACCTATCTCAATCTCATAAAAGCCATCTATGACAAACCAACAGCCAACATTACACTAAATGAACAAAAACTGAAAGCTTTCACTCTAAAATCAGGAACAAGACAAAGATGTCACTATCACCACTCCTATTCAATTATAGTTCTGGAAACACTAGCCAGGGAAATCAGATAAAAGAGAGAAATAAATGAAATAAAGATAGGAAAGGAAGAAGTTAAATTATCACTATTTGAAGATGACATGATACTCAATATAGAAGATCCAAAAAACTCTTTATTCAAACACTATTAGAGGTAAAAAACAAATTCAGCAGTGTAGCTGGATACAAAGTCAGCACTCAAAAATCAATAGAATTCCTGTACACAAACAAAACACTCATTTTATTATGAAAATATTGTCCTTCAAAAATAGCATCTAAAAAATGAAATACTTAGGAATCAACCTAAGTAAGAATGTAAAAGACCTATATGCTGAAAATTATGCTGTGCTAAAAAAGGAGATTAAGGAGGATATTAGGAAATGAAAGGATATTCCTTGCTCTTGACTAGGAAGAACCAACACTGTAAAAATGGCCATAATCCCAAAACTGTTATACAGATTTAATGCAATCCCAACCAAAATACCATTAACATACCTCACAGATTTAGAGAAAACATTCCCAAAATTCATTTGGAAACAGAAGAGAGCTAGAATAGCAAGGGCAATTCTGGGCAGCAAAGACAAGGCAGGAGGCATCTCAATTCCTGACTTGAAACTATACTACAAAGCCACAGTGATAAAATCTGCATGGTACTGGCAAAGAAATAGACCTGAGGATCAATGGAACAGATTAGAACATGCAAGCACACCTACAAAGACACTCAGCCATCTGATATTTGACAAGCATATTCACTGGAAAAAAGGCAGCCACTTTAACAAATGGTGTTGGATAAATTGGCTTTCCACATGTCACTGAAAATAGACTCATGCCTATCACCATACACAAAACTAAAATCAAAATGGATCAAGAATCTAAATATTAAAACAGAAACACTAAATCTACTGGAAGACAAAGTAGGTAAAAATCTTGGAGACATAGGGTAGGCAGAGAATTCATAAATAAAATGCAAACTGCATTAGAAACACTTCAAAGAATGAACAACTGGGATCTCATATTATTGAAAAGTTTTTGTACTTCAAGAGAAATCACCAACAGAGTGAAAAGAAAACCCAAAGAATGGAAAAGAATTTTAGCCAGCAACCCCTCAGACAAAGGACTTATATCCAGAACATATAAAGAATTAAAAAACATCAAGCCCCCCAAAATTAAAGACCCTCTCTAAAAACAGGCATCTGAGATGAACACACAGTTCTCAGAGGAAGATATACAAATGGCAAATAAATACATGAAGAAATGTTCGCCATCACTGGTCATTCAAGAAATGCAAATTAAAACAGCATTGAGATTTCATCTCACTTTGGAAAGAATAGCTGCCCTCAAAAAATCAACTGATAACAAATGTTGAGGCTGTGGGGAAAAAGGAACACTGCTCCACTGTTGGTGGGAGTGCAGACTGGTGCAACCACTATGGAAATCAGTACAGAGAATTCTCAGAAGACTAGGATTAGAAGTTCCATTCAACTCAGCTAGTCCTCTCCTGGATATTTTCCCCGAAAAACTGAAAAGATCATATCACACTGATATATCTGCACCCATGTTCATAGCAGCACAATTTGTAATAGCTAAATCTTGGAAACAACCAAGATGCCCATCAACCACAGAGTGGATGAAAAAGATGTGATATTTTTATACAATGGAATATTACTCAGCTATAAAAAAGGATGATCTTGAGGCCTTCATAGGCAAATAGAGACAACTTGAGGCTATCCTCAATAGTGAAATAAGTAAGAATCATATTTATAAATATCACATTGTGTCTCTAGTGTAAAAAGTAGTAAGAAATGTAGGAGTAATAAAACCCAAAATGTGTAATTGCTATTGTAAAAATAAGAGGAAAAGGAAGTTCTCTAATGGATATACCTATATATATGTGTGTTTAAGTCTGTAGGATTGATAAGCATATTACTAAATTTTTGTTGGATCATTGAACAGATCTGTTTACAGTCTCACTGTTTGAATGTCCGCTGTGTATGCTTACTTTGGTAACTTGAACAACTACTTCTAAGAGGACAATATATAATTATCAACTAGTGATTTCTTACTGTTTATTTTTTTCAAATTATTTATTATTTCTACCCTCTTTCTGTCTTTTTTTCTTTAAATAAAAAAAAAAAAAGATTTGTCCGCAAGTTCTTTGCACAGGAAGTAAGGGAACTGAGTCCACTCCTTGCTGGTTTCAATAGACTTTTTGGTAAGGTTAAGGGGAATGACCATCAAATTGTAATTAGTTATATATGAAGAACTACAGTAAGTTAAATTTAAGGTGCTTGAAATAATTTGAAAGAGTGGCACTGATAAGTTTTCTTTGAAGAGGGTGGCTTTCGTGTAATTTTTGAAAAACTGATGTCCCTTTCTCCTCTCATATCTCAGTGCCTAATGTATTACTCTTTCAGGTACCAGAGTGGATGCTCTCTTTATCCCTACCAAAACAATGCCTCTATAACCTTGCCCCATTTCTAGTCACCACTATTTAAGCTGCAGTTTTTCAACCAGAGGTTCATGTACCAGACAACAAGTACATTTTAATAAAGCCTACACAGATCCTTGTGTCCTCTCTGGATTCGCACAGGTTACTTTGGGAGGTCTTCGTGAGCAGTATACTCAGTCAAGTGTTCATTATTTTTATGATCTAGGACCATATCCACCTAACAGTTCAGGCTTTCACCTGGAGAGCATACTAACTCAACTGGCCCTGCATTTGCAGTAAGGGAAAGAATGAAACATCATGCCCCAAAACAGTCAGGAAAGAATCCCAATTTTTCAAAAGCACTTTCAGATAATTCTCTACAGCTGTTATCCAGAACAAAACCAAAGAAGCTGAGAGATGCTTTCCACCTGGGGAAAATTCCATTCAATAATTTGCATTACTAAGTTGTATAATAATTTGCATTACTAAGATGATGAAGGAGATAGTCAGAATATTTTTGAACAAAACATTACTTTAAAATAATTATAGATCCACACATAATTGGTAGAAATAATTCAAACAGAGTTCTTGGCTACCCATTATCAAGTTCATTCAAATGTTATTTGCAGAATTATAGTACAATGTCCCAACAATATCTCACAGATAAAATCAAGATACAGAGAGCATTTCCATTAGCACAAAAATCTCTCATGATGCCCTTTCATAACCAAACACATTTTCCTCTATTTCATACCTCCTTTACCTTGACTACCACTCATATCTTCCCCATTTCATAATTTTATCATTTTAGAATATTGTGTAAATAGAATCCAACATCCAGTGTCTTATATTAAGGGTATTGTCTGTAGTGCATCTATTAAAGCTGCTCCTTATCTAAGTTTGGAAGATTTCTCCTATTACCATTTATCTGAGAATTTTTGTGGTGCTGTCTTTTTTCAAATATTGTCCTACATGGATTGATATATCCCTGGGAATTTTTTCTTCTTTAGAGAGTTAATATCATGGGCTGACTTGCACTGAATGATTTTGGAATACTGAACAAGCTTCGTATCCTTGAAAAAACTCACACTTGGCCACTGCACATAATTACTTTTATATATTACTGAATTGTATTTTCTATTATTTCGTTAAGGATTTTTTTCCCACTTTCTCCTAGTTATAGCCTGATTTCACCTAGTAAATGTGGAAGATAAGATTCTTATTCAGTCTTTTTTGGATGGGTGTGAGTGTGGCCTGATTTCACCTAGTAAATGTGGAAGATAAGATTCTTATTCAGTCTTTTTTGGATGGGTGTGAGTATGGCTACAATTTTTACTTGGTATTTGGTTGAGTGAGGTGGTTATGGTATGACAGGATAATTTTTTGTCTTTTCCTTGGCTATAGAGAAAGAGGCTTGGGATGGGGATCATGTGTGAGTGTGTGTGTGTGTGTGCATGCACATGTGTGTGTCTGCTGAGATTTCTCAATTATTGGTTGTAGTAGCCAATTTATCATCACTGTGACAAAATATCTTAAATAAACAACTTATAAGGAATAAGGTTTTATTTTTGGATCATGATTTTAAAGATTCCAGTCTATAGTAGGATGACCCCTCCCTTGTGGTTCTGGGGTGAAGTAGAACATTCTGGTGGGAGTGCAATGACAGAGCAAGGTGCTTACTTCATGATGGCAAGAAATTACAGAAAGGAAGATTGAATTAGGGATCTAATAGCCCTTCAAGGACCCTCCAACAGTAACCTAACTTCCTTCCTCTAGATCAGACTTCTAAAATGTTCATAACTTCCAGTAGAGCCATGGGTTTAAGGCCAAGTTTTTGACACATGGGACTTTGGGGAACACTCCAGATCCAAAACTCATCACTGGCATTGTCATCTTGAAGTCTGGGACAGTAAAGCAAAAAATAAAAGACAAGGATACCCCATTACATTCTTCTTTGGGTTATAAGATTTGCAGTTAGTCTCCCTTCTCTTATAAACCTTTCAGAATCTTATATTGGTTTATGTATAAGTCTAGGATTTTACACTGTGAATGGGAGAAGAATGGAAAAAATTAAGTCTACTCTGTCTTCCTGAAGAAAAGCAGGAATCTTTTTTAGTAGATTTTAATTGATGGTAATGAATGTGGAATACCTGGAATATTGATCATCATCTGGGCTTTAAGCCCATTTTTTAGGTGCTTCAATAATAATAGGTATATCATGTCAGATACCAAGTGATAAGGAAATCTGAACACATGGCATAGATTATTGCTCCTTTGTAGTTTTCATTAACTGCCAGAGGGATTAATCACTGTGATCCCACCTACATAGTTCCACTTGGTGAGCAAGTCACTGAATTTTTAAAAATTATTTATTTATTTATTTATTTATTTATTACCGGGGATCAAACTTGACCTTGCGCTTGCCAGGCAGGTGCTTACACCGCTGAGCTAAATCCTCGGCCCTTGAATTTTTTTTTTTCATAACTGTTGGGATTGTGATAACACCACAGTCAAATTCACAGAAACTGAGGTGTCTGGTGTCTGACTACACAATTGTGTATACAGACTCTAACATCTCTCCTCTGACCTTCACCTCTTGACTTTTAGTAAGTGCCTAAGTAGGAGCTAAGTAAGGATCTTCTTGCTGACATCCAAATTGAAATTGGGGATTTAGCTTTACAGTTCCAAAGAAATGAATTCTGCCAACAATTTGAGGGATCCTGGAAGCAGATTCTTGATCAAGAGAGCCTGCACAGAGAATGTATTCTTGCTAAGACCTTGACTACAATGTTGTGAGTACAGTATCCAGCTAAGCCATGCCTGGACTTCTGAAATGCAGAAACTATGCAATCACATTTGCATGTTTTTTCAAGCACTGTTTGTAGTAATCTGTTATACAGCAATAGATAAAGGATATATCAAACACTAGGACCTCATTTATGTAGTGAAATCTTTATTTTAAAAAAAAATTTAAACAGAATTGCCTCTTTGTGGAGTCTTTTAAAATTAATTTTATTGGTGATAACTATGTGATACAAACATGATATGGAGTTTGTACCTGTATGTAATGTATTTTGATTCTTCTTTTCTCCTCATTTCCTTTCTCTCCCTTTAACCCTCCCTCTCCTCCTTATTTACAAAAGCTTTGCTATCTCCTGTATGCTCTTTTGCTTCCTTTTACCTTCCTTCCCTCTCCATTTTTGTTCCTCTTCTAATTTGAACATTTTTTCCCCTACTTCCTAGTATCCATTTTGGTCCTTATTTGTGCATTCAGTTTCTCACACAAGAGAAAGCAGTGTTTGAACACATGTGTCTGATTTATTTCATTTAGAAGTATGCTATAAAGGTATATCCATTTACCCAAAAATGTGTTTATCTTTCTTTATGATGGGATAGTAGTTTATAAAAACCATATTTTCTTTACCCATATGTAGTAGATTGGTAACTAGTGGTCAACTTAAACTCCAGCTAAACTGAATCAGTGTGGTGTTGAGCATGGATGGCTCACCTGAGGACTGTTGCCAGCATAAAAAGGAGGCCCGGAAAGGAAGAGTAGCATGGTGGGTTCTCATAAGTGTTGCTGTTGTCTGGAGAGGAAGAGCAGCATTGTTGATTCTGTTGGAAGAGTTTGTCTTGCTGGCTCCCGTGAAATGCACTCAGGTGTTATCACAGGAGGAGCTTAGAACCTTGTTGAGAATGGCTGCGGTTCACTTTGGGGGAGCTTTTGTTCTTACTTTGAGCGTTGTTTCTTGGCTCCAGAAGGGAAGATGTGTGTTGTTTAATCTCTAGAAGTTTGCCATACTGGCTTCCTGATATGTACTGGGCTGTTATCAGAGGAGCTCGGGACCTCACTGTTGCTGAGGATGTCTGTCGTACTTTTCATGGGTGCTCTGGTCCTTATTTTCAGTGTTGCTTCTTGGCTCCACTACAGAATGCTCAGCCTACTGGCAGAGATCCTTCATCTAGCTGGCATAGACTTTCTAGCTTCCACTGCTGACCTTTGGTCCTTCCCAGTGGAGATCCATAAAGTAGACTTGCATGAGTCATTGTCATGGGCTGTAGGTTTTCAGTTGAACTCATGCAGGTTATTGCCATGGGTTCCAGGCCCTCAACTGGATTTTCTAGGACTTTAGTGTTGTGGACATATTTCCTGCAATTTCTTTGTATTTGATTCCTTGGGTGACCCTTATAAATAATACTGTAAGTTATGTGTCCTGTATGTAATTGTTCTTCTTGCAACCACCCAAAGATGGGTATCTGTTATTTTTCCACTTTAGCTATTACAAATTGTGCTGTTAGAAACTTGAGTGTGCATATATTGCTGTGGTACGATGTTTTTAATTATTCCAGGAAGATAACAAGAGGGGGAATAGCTGGGTCAAATGTAACCTTTAGTTTCAGTTTTTTGAGAAATCTCCATACTGATTTCCATATTGGTTGCACCAATTTACACTCCCATCAACAGTGGAGAAAGGTTCATTTTTTTCCCAGTCTTATCAGCCTTTGTTATTGGCTGATTTCTTGATGATAGCCATTCTTTGTGGAATGAGATGGAATCTTAATGTTTAATTTGCATTTCTGGAATGACCAGTGATGTTGAACATTTTTTTAAATATATTAATTTGTTGTTTGTACTTCTTTATCTGAGAAGTGTCTAATCACTTTAGATGCCCATTTTTTAAATTGGGGGAGGAGAATTATTTTTTTGAGTTCTTTATGTATTCTAGATATTAGCCCTTTGTGGAATAGCTGGTAAAAATTATTATTTCCCATTCTGTGGGTTGTCTCTTCACTCTATTGGTGAAAGCTTTGCACATCAGAAAGTAGAAGGGCTTACAATAAATTCTGATTCCCACAGTGGTGACAGATGAGTTTTTGTATCTGTAATGAAACAATGGAAACATTTGTTTGGAGGCATACGTGGCTGGCTGGGATATGCTCTGAGTCTTGATCTCCTCATGTGAAAATGGAGGTTATAATACCTACTTCATAAGGTGTACATGAGAATTGAATATGATAATGCTGGTGAAAGCTGTTTAGCACAGGGCCTGGCACTTTCATAGTGTGCAGCCCACTGTGTGTGGCTCTGAGCTTGTTAATCTTACAAAGAGGACAGGTTTGTAGCAACATCCGCACAGAAAAATATCAATTAATTTGCATATCTCTTCTTTTCTCCTGCCCTCAAAGATTTTTAAGCCACTTCACCCGGATCAAAGCATCTTTTGCTGCAGTCCTTTCGCAGTTCTCACAAAGAAACATTTTGTTTTTTTTCCTATGACTAACACCTTACAGGCACACCCCCGCCCAAAACAACACAAAACACAACCTTGTCAATCGAGTCACTTCAGTACCTAAGCCTGGGCTTCTATGCAGAAACCACCATATTTCTGGTTAATAAACAGTTCAATGATATGTTCATTAATTGTCCAAGAAAAGTATACCGCCAGCAGAGAGTAGGCTCTTAAACCCTGTTATTTGCTCCCTTAAGAAAGTAGGGAGGGTGAAGCCAGAGGCGTGGCTCGAAAGTCCATTGGAGGCCTACAAATTCCACTGGGAAGGGCAGGAAACTTGGCCCCTTTCATCACCCAAACAGACAGAAACCATCCTGTCTAAACTAGCAGGTCTAACTATCTGAAGGGATGGGCCTGACAACACAGGAGCAAGTTCTGGTAATTCGGCGGCTCTTTCTCGCCTTCTGTGGAGTCTGCAGCCACATTGCCACATCAGCGACAGCACTGCACTTCCAGGTTCCTTAGGACGATGCGGGGAGCTGGCCCGGTGGGCGGGGGCGGCCTGAGACCCGCAGGAGTGTCGGACCGCTCAGCCAATGGGTTGCAAGTGCGGAGCCGAGGCCACCAATGAGCTGGGGCTTCTTCCAGCCCCGGGCGGCTCCGGGCGGTTACCCGCGGAGGGACCAGATGAAGCACATCTGGACAGCTGTGTTAGGAGTCTGTGTGGCCTCTTCGGAGCAGGACGTCACGTAGGCACGTCCCCCACGTCGTCTCCTTCTAGCTATTTATTATTTATTCAGTTTCGCCAAGAAGCAACCTGGGCACCAAGGTTGAAACTTCCCCCCACCTACACCCCCATGAGAAAAGGGCTAGGCCCATCTAACACATAGTTTAGTTTTCAGAGGGCTCTGGGATCAAAAGAACAGAAACAGCAACAACAAAAGCCCAGCCGCGACCTGATTTTAAACTGGCAAAGTTAGAAAAATAAAGTTTGGGTAAACAGAGCAAGCTGGTAAGTTTTGAATACTCGCTGGATATCATATTTCTCCTGCTGTGATCTCTATCCTGTCTTTTTGCTTGTTCTCACCATCCTTGTCTCATTAGAAGAAAAAAAAAATCTTTTGGTGGCACACACAACAGACATTTCATTTCCTCCTCATCTGTTTTGCGAACATTAAATATTTTGTCTACTTTTTATATTTTGTGGTGTACTACTGTAAACTTTGCTGGGAATAAAAGTTTGATTGGTATGTTACTGTAAGCCTCTCATAACTCCAAAATTGAACAATGTTATTTTTTCTGTTTTTTCCCTGTGAGAACATTGTAAAGACTGAAATCTTTATCCCTCCTCCACTCCCTGCTTCGATGGAAGATTGAGAAAATTATCTGGCTTATTCAGAATTAGCACAACTTTTGCTTCTTTTAATAGGATGTTTGGTAGTAAGGTATTTAAAATTTGGCTTATATTGGGAATTGTTAAATCTTTCATTTAAAGTTAGTCTAATTGTAATCCAAATATGTGTGTTTTCTGTTTGCCCCTATCTCGGGTGCAGAATCCAAATACTTTTACGATTGTTAAAAAAATAAGTAAACACATGGCAGTGTATCCATAAACTTATAATTTTATGTTCAACTTGTAATTCTATCAAAGTAATATTCACATTTCAATGTTTGCAAATATTTCTGGCTTATATTTCAGTATTTAGAAATGGAATGAAGGAAAATGTTGAGCTAGATGTATCACTGAGGTATATAGATGTATCTGAAACATCTATAGTTTCCTTCTGTATGAATTTTAAATTTGACATTTTGTTACATGTTATTTGCTTCCATGGGAGATCTAACCAGAACTGAATTTTAATTTTTGGCTCATGAAGCACTAGGCTGGAATTTGGCACTGAAATTATATATGGTAAAGAGTATGTTTTTGATTCAGAAAGGTAATGTATGCAAAAAGGTGGAACAACTGATGTGGGTTTGGAGATGGTGGCTGAGAAGGAATATTGGGGCAGAGAAACAATATTTAGAGCTAGCTGTTCAGTTTCAATTCAAACCTCATAGTGTGACCAGGTGCAAATTATTTGGCAAATCTGTGCTTCAGTTTCTTGCTCTATAATGTGCTAAGAATCATAGTATCTACTCCAGGAGGTTGTTGACAGGACTGAGTTCACATAAGTATACTTAGGAACATCTAGTACTTCATATGTCTTTGCCGTTGTACTCATTCTTCATGACTTTCCTCCCAGCTTTCCTTGCTCCACATCAGTTTTCCCCGTCGCCATTTTGACTACTGTGCTAGAAACTAGCATTTGATCTGAGCACTTAATAGCAGGACTGTGAGAGACTGTATAGAGGAGTGAGTCTTTCATGGGAAATGAGGTAGAATTGATCGAGGACTTTACATCCAGAAGGTTATAGGTATACAGGGAATATTTTAAAAGGCTATTGTATGATGGCATTTCTAGAAATAAGTTTCTTGATCAGTTTCAGTTGGAATGGGATCAAAGATGTACACATTGTGGACTTTACTTTTGTAACTTGAACAACTGCATCTAAGAGGAAGGTATGTAATTATCAACTAGTGATTTTTTTACTGGTTACTATTTTTGTTTTGTTTTGTTTTTGAGATTTTGTATTGTTTCTACCCTATTTCTTTTCAAAATTTTTTTTAAATAAAAAAATTTAAAAAAAAGCAAGAGGAGGAAAAGAAAGTGCTCTAAAAGAGATAACTGTATGTATACTTAAGTGTGTAGGATTGATCATGTTACTAAGTTTTTGTTGAATCAGTGAATAGAACTGTTTGCAGCCTCACTGTTTGAATGTCCACTTTGTATGCTTTAATTTTGTAACTTGAACAACTATAACCAAGAAGACAATATGTAATGTATCAAATAGTGATTTTTTACTGTTTATTTTTTTTGAAATTCTGTATTGTTTCTACCCTTTTTTCTGTTTTGCTCCCCCCTCTTTAAATAAAATTAAAAAAAAAAAGAAAAAAAAAA
>PVLA01008907.1:0-82550 GCA_004027455.1 Hydrochoerus hydrochaeris
AAGACTCTCTAGATAATTCTGCATTCAATTCTCATTCATTTACATCTTTCTTGTCTGAAATTTCCATTGTGCTTTCAATGTGTTTCACTACCATAATAAGTCTTTAGAAGAGAAGGAGTGTAAGTTGCAGAGTTAGCCCAAAGCACCAATCAATTTCAAGACATTAGTTAAAATGGGACATAGATGAACAGCATCCAAAGGGCTATGGTGTACATTGGGGCTTAGGCAATATGAGTCAAATATCTGAATGATAATACAGTGCACATTCAGTAAGGAAAGTCACAAGAGTAGGAAATCTAAACCTTCTTCTCCAGGCATGGGAAGATATAATTTTTAACCTGAAAAGATTCTGATATATCTTGTACAGGTACAAATTCTCTATGATGAATGGTATCATAGATACAAATTACATATATAATCTTCATGGTCATTACAAGATAATAGGAGAGTTAAACAATCATGAAACCTT
Organism: Hydrochoerus hydrochaeris; assembly: GCA_004027455.1. Lineage (NCBI taxonomy): Eukaryota > Metazoa > Chordata > Mammalia > Rodentia > Hydrochaeridae > Hydrochoerus > Hydrochoerus hydrochaeris. Next base: position 470 of record PVLA01008907.1, read on the forward strand.
CCTTCTCTTGCTTTCTTTTCCTCAAACTGCCTTTGCATGTGCTGTACTCTTACTAAAAAGTCCTTCCCCAAGTACTAATACTAGGTCTCAGCTGAGGTATTTTCTATTTTATGGGAACTTGAAGGTCACATTAGATCACTCTATTGTATTATCTCATTCTTTGTGACATTTAACCTGTTTCTTCATGATTGTCTAACTCTCCTATTATCTTGTAAGGACCATGAAGATTATATATGTAATTTGTATCTAATTTATTGCTACTGTCTCACATAGGGACTAAAACAGGATAGATGTCCAATAAATAGTTACTGTATAAACCAACAAATAAAACAAAAAATAAAAAAAACTAAGCTCTGCCAAATGCAAGGACCCCCCCACCCAGTAGATTCCTTTATATAGTCAACTGCATATGCTTTGTTTTACGTGTTGGACCTCTGCAACAGTACAAAATGCCTAAGGGCAAAATAATCACTTGATTTCTTCTAAAATACCAAACTAATGAAGAGCATTAAAATATTCACAATGAGAATTCATATCATTTGGTTTCTAGACATCTTCACAAACCAACTTGATTATCTCCTAACACTGATTCCATAGTCAATCAACATAAGATCTACAACAATTTCAAAATAAAAGTGTAATTCTCATAAAAAGAAAGAAACTTAGCCTCTCCTCTCTCATGCTATCCTTGGGAAACTGGAGATCATTTCTCTTTGAAACTATGATTTATACTGAAAGTATAATAATCTCCTGTAAGATACCATTGCTACTGAAATTCAATTGTGTCTGTCAAGAAAGTTAGGATATATTAATATAAAACTTTCAATGGTGCTTAATACCCATGCTTCAAAAAATTATCTAAAGCAAAGTTTTGTTTTTCAGTATTTTATTTTTCTATGCTTAAGAATGAAACTCTAGGAGCTTATCAATAGTACCTGTAAATGATAGTTTTTTCTTGGGCTGAGTATTAATTACAAATGGAAAGAAATTGATGCCCAGGACTCTCATTTGCTGGATTTAATTCATTATCATTAAGTTAACAAGAACCATCCTTGGGAAACCATCTCCAGGCACTTAAGACAACTTTCTTTTTTTAATCATGCCTGACCTCCTAGAAGAAATGTCATTTTATCTTACTAGAATGAGAACAAAGAGACAGGAAATAACATCACCCACTTCTGATGTTCTCCCTGCTTGTCTGCACATCTTCACAGCATGTGTTAAATTAGGTGAATAAGTTTTTTTCCCCCAAGTGCCTTTTTGTTATCTGAAATGCTTTTCTGAATTGTTCTTATTTCAAAACACGACTTAATTCCTAAACCTGGTTATCAAATGTAAAATTCAGACAAGTCTACAAAACTGTAAAAGCAAAGCTATGAAGCTATATTATCTTATTTTACAATATTCTAATTGGTATTACCCTAATAGCATAAATCATATAGAGAGTCAAGTATGACTCAATTAGTTCAACTCATTATTTTTGAAACTATATTCTGCTTGAGACTAAAATATTTTAAAACAGGTTGCTCCCTATATATTTATTCTGTAACAGTTCACTACAGTTCTTGTGTATAATTGTTTAACATAAATGTGTCTATAATGGTAATTTCATCAGCATTCTGTTGTCATTTCATTTGTATTATTACTTTAATTAATGAAGGTCATTATTTTACTAGAGCTTTTTCCATATTTGAGGGGGTTGCTATTAGCTTAACAGTTTCAGAATTCAAAACTAATAATTCTCACACTTCAATTACATACACTGGATATTTTACAAGATGAAATTCATTTTTTACTTCTCATAATACCCAATTTTGCCAAAATAAAATGTATTATTCTGAAAAGCCCAAAGTTATATCTTTGTCACTAAAGCTTGAAATTCAGCCCTTAATAATTTACATGCAAGCAATTTTTCTCCAAATCCTCTATTATAAATACTGTAGTTGAGTAATATATCCTGTTACTTTAGGATGAATGAACTTTGCACAATAGGAAAATAGAACTGTTGAGCCTAGTAATGAGATGAGAGGAAAGAAGCAGATATATTCTCTTCCTCCAGTTTGCTCTGTCCATAACCAATAGTTCCTAAATGCTAAGGCCCTGTACATCATCCAAAAATGTTAATCCATTTAATTTCCCACTTCCTATAACAATCAGTACCTCTACAAACATTTATGGAGACCTTACTGTATTTCAAACACAATCTTTTTCCTTCCTTTCTGCCTCCTCCTCTTTTCCTTTTTATGCAATCCTAAAGATTAAACCCAGTGCTCTGCCCACACTAGGCAAAAGATCTATCCCTGAACTATACCTCCAGCCCCTCTCTCATACACACCTTTTCAAATTTTTTTTGAGATTGAGATTAAGTCTCACTAAATTGCTCAAACTCACTTCAAATTTGTTATCTTCCTGCCTCAGTCTCACAAAGAGAGCAGCTGGGATTACAGAAAGTATACCAACACACCAAGTTTTGAGTACAATCCTATTTTATTTAGTAGACCGCCTCATTTTATCCTAAAAATCCAACAAAGCTAATGGTATTCCTACTTCACAAAGGAAGAAGCAGCCTTAGTGAAATTCAGTGACAAAATGGGAAACCTGAATCTCTGCAGCATTTCTTCCTTCAGGGCTAACAAGTTTGTCTCATAAATCACACACACAAGTTTAAATATCACACTGTTTCTGTGTGTGAGAAATCTAAAGGGTAAATTAGTAGCAAAACTGTGTAAAGATGTAGGGAAGCAGGAAGAATGTGTTCAAATGGGAAGGTCAACGAGGGAGAGGAAAGGAAAGGAAGGGAAGGGAAGAAAAGAAGGGAAAAGGTAATTTTGCAAAAGAGAATGGAATGGGAAAGAATGGAAACAAAGCTTTTTTATAAATTGAGGAGGAGAAGCGTTGAAAGCAGGGGAGGGAAATGGGGAAAAGAGAAGGATTAAGACATTATGTACAGGTACAAATTCCCTATAATGAATGCAATTATGTATGGAAAATATATACTAATAAAACCTAAAAAAACAGAATTTGTGTCACAACTTTTAGAGTACTAATGAATTTAAGGCTGTCCTTTATATCCCTACCAAAGTATATTGTTTCATGAAGCACTGATTATTTATAAACCCTTATTTATAAATACCTAGAATCAGTGCCTTAGTGAAGGAGATTGCCTAGTGTACTACTTGATTCATTATTAAATAAAATCTTTATATATTGAAAATTTTATTTTATCAGATAAAAAGGTCATTAAGGTAGAAACGTGTTCCTAGGACTACCCATATCTCCCCAACAAAATTTCTTAATCATGGTTAGTTTTTTCAGGTCTGCTCATCCTGGACTAACAGAAGTTGAAGACATGCAGTATCAAAGTTTCTACTGCCCTAGGTTCACTCTTAATTCTCACATCATGCAAGTATAAAGACAAATAGCCATAAGTGGACAGCATGCCATTGTCAAATATCTCTATCTTGTTCACTTCTAATTTTAGTGTGTGGTTCAGAACAGGAAGTTGTCTGAAAAGTGACCAAAAAAGGGAAGGGGGTGTTTTAAAAAGTCAGGTCAGGCTTACTTTTATGTATCTGTCAAATGACAGAAAAATTCACCTCTTCAGGAGACATTCACTAAGCTTTGGGAAGTTTACAGGAGAGAGAGAATGCCTGCAGAGGTGAAGGTCCACAGGAAAAAAAGGATTAGAGAAGATAATTACCCTGTTAATCTTCCAGAGATAACTGAACTATCTCTTCCAGAGATAACTCAACTTTCTATATTGCTATGCTTGTCCAAAAATGCAAAATAGTATGAGTTGTACACAGAAGTCTAGTACACACTTCAAATATTATTTTCAGGCATAATTTTACAAGTAAAGGGGTGTCTTGAAACAATACTTTAATTAGTATGTGGTAACTGGCCTTTAGGAAAAAAGAAAGCTACAGTCAGCTAACTTACAGTTTTGGAATCTAAAAGGAACTCAAAGTAACAGAGACTCTGAAAAGATAGTATCTACTTTAATGTAAATATTGTTATCAAGGTTAATAATATGCTCTTTCCTCTCTAAAGTTTCATTAAAAGTTACCCTCATATTTACTTTATAGTATATTGAAACTACATAAAGCATTAAAGCGCTTTCCGTTTTTTTCTCTAAGAAAAATAAAAGATAGAACTCTGCAGAATAAAAAGAAACATTAAACATTTTGTATAAAAACCAAAGTATTTGATTGTCCTGAGAGCACTGGACTAAGGATGTTGAAGCTTCCTTGTTTTATCCTCTTTCCTTCCCTCCTTCCTTCCTCCACCTATTGATTGCCTTCCTCTTTTGAAAATGACTGTCACACATAATCTTTATACTTCCTGTGTGTAGTTTCTACACACAATACACATAATTATTTTATTCATCCACCCTTCCCTTCCCTTCCCTTCTCTTCATGTCTACATTCCCTTCCCCTTTGAGAAAAATCTGCAATCCTAATCACTATTACCTATTTTTTGTTTTGTTCTATATTTATACTAGGGTTTCTCATATAAAAGAAATCATGCAATATTTCATCTTGTATGTGTGATTTATTTCACTTAACATTACGGTTTTGAGGTGCATTCACTTTCCTATTCAATGACTTACTGTTTTTCCCATGGTTCTTCTTATTTTTTGTATACTTACACGTTTGCTTTCCACATTAGATGAAGTTGAGGTTTGGTTTTGTGGTTTAAGTGATTACTATGTTTAGGAAATAAAGTACTATATAGTTTCATTATGTTAAAGAAAATTTAAATATCTTGTATTTGTCTAGTAACAAGACAGGAAAAAAAAGAGAGAAAAGTACATTTTATCAGTATTTATCTTTCAATTTATTTTTAGGTAATGCAAGGGGGGAAAAATCTTTCCCTCATCTCCTACTTAACTGTAAAAAGGTACTATACTTCTGGCTATGTATGCAAGTAATCACAATTCATATTTCTTTACATGTAAATTTAAGAAAACATATCTTTATATCACAAATTCTTATGCTGATAGCTTTTAACATACACTGAGGATATTTGTTATGGATTACAGAAGGACAGACAGTTATAAATCCTTAATATCACTGCAAAATACCTAGAAAAAAATAAACCAGCTATTCTATACAAGCTAGTAATAAGTCTACTAAGTAGTACTTGCTTTCTAAAGTTCATGAATTATAAAGTATGGCCCTTGTATATGAATTCTGTATTAGAAAAATGTGCTCAGAGTAATTATGCTTTAATATTATGGTTTAATATTCTGAGGTTAATTCAAACTACAAGTGATCTAATCCTATTCCATTTTTCTTGATAATGTAATAATTTTTCAGATGAATGAATCACAATGTATTTTCAAAAATGTTCAAAAGCAAAACACAATTTGTAGTGCTATGAAACTACAGATATTGATTTTTTTCCCACATTTTATTTTGACTTTTAATTTTTTGAGGATATATAGTCTTTCTCCTTTAGATTTATTGAAGTTTTAAAGAAAGTTCCTGTTTCAGTTCTGAAATTTGATGTTTGTGAGCTATGATGTCTTTCTTGCACTAGACCCTAATGATATTAAGTCACTACACAGGCTGTCAATCACCCACATCAAATATTGAGAATGAGCAGACTATGAATTTATTATACCATACTGATGTCCTCTTTGGAGAAAAATGGGTAAGGGAGGGAAGGTGATAATGAGTTTTCTTCAATTTTTTTTTTCTTCCTTGCTTGGAGAGTACACTGTCACATTCCTGCTTGTATGCACGCTTCTGTGTATGATACCGGGGACTGAACCTCAGGGCCTTCACACTGAGCTAGCTACATCCTCAGCCGTTTTTTCGTTTGTTTGCTTGCCTTTTCTTTCTTTTTTTTCTTTTTTTTAGACTGTGTCTTCGTTAGTTGTAAAATCGCCTTGGCTCAAACTCACAATTTTGCCTCAGCCTCCTAGGGTGCTGGGATTATAGGACTGTATCACTACACCCACCCTGAACATATTCAAGGTAACATGCAAATGATCATAATTAAATCACCAAAAAAAAAAAAATTCTACCCTTTTCTTTTCTGAGAACGTTCAACAAAAGACATTCTAGAAAACAGACTGTCCAATCTCAATACTAAGAAAACTTTACTTAAAAGCTTAAATGAACCATTTCTATCATAAAATAAAATAACTTGGTAAATAAAAATATGTATTCTAGGTTATCATTGTCTTTAAATTTCTTCCACAGCAGTTATTTTATATAGTAAAGTTAATCCTCAAAATAGTATATTACCATGAGGTATGGTACTGATTACATCTTATAGAATATTACTCCCTATCCAGGTTTCAACCTTGTATAAAAGTCAGCCAGGATTATTAGTGCAAACTCTTAATGCAAGATTCACTTCCCAACTGAAGGGATACCTTGAAACAGTCACTCCATGAGTTTTAAGTGGTGCTAATTTAATTAGTATTTGTAATTGAGAACTGATATACTACACAGATACAAACAGGTACTATGTATTTCTGGCTGATTTTATTAAAATTAATTTAAAGACTAAAAAATAAGATTAAATATTCTGAACAGGGCATAATTTTCATTCTTGAAAGAAAAGAACCAACTTCAACCAGTGGGATGAACAAATTACCTTTTGTCTGCATTATACTTCAACACTTTTTTCTACAACATCAAAAATGCATTCCAGACTCAGTGTACTTAAGTGAAAACAGACAGTATTTAGACAAGCTATAATTTGTTACTAAGATTGCTACATAGTCACTTCACACATGATTGCTAATCATGGCATGTGAGAAAAATCTCTAAATTAGGGAACACACATATCTATAGGACTATCAAACTGATAAATATAGCAAAAAATTATCAACAAAATGGGTACATTTTAGACTGCTTCAGAGTATTACTAGAATCTGATTTGTATAGTTTTACATACTTATAAAAGGATAGAATCCTGGAGACATAAACTCATTTTCTTACTCCTGGAATACTAAACTAAAATTACTTTTTCCCGAAAGTAGTATATATTAAATAACTTCCCAGTCACTTTCTGTCATACTTTCTAAGGGATAAACTCCTAAAAATTATTTACAGAAGCCAGTTACAGTGACAGAAGACATTGTTCAAGTAGACTGGCACCAAAGCATAGACTCCTTCTAAATGCCTTCTCCTGCCATTAATGGGCAGCCACAAAGATAAAGGATAGAAATTAAATGAAGTCTTCAAGTATACTTTCTTGCTGAAAGGCAAGGCATGGCATTGGAATCAACCCCATTTTATTCTTCCCTCTGCACAAAGGGTAACAGAAGGTAGTGACTAAAAGAATTAGTGAAGTTTGAACACAGAAATGCCAAGAGAACCATTCCAAACATGCATGCCATCCTTTCCCCTCTTCAGAAATACAAATGAGCATGAAAGAAATTATAAACAATCTTCAGTGGTTAAAAAAAAAAGTAGTGATGCTTCACACATGGCAGGGGCTGGCAGAGAATGCTATAGTGCCAGCATGTGAAATGCTCCCTGATCAAATTCATTCCAGCTGGCTGGGCTATGAACCCTGTCACATATATTGAAAACTAGATGAAACATCATGAAACGTAATGATGAAGAGTGAGAAAAGTGGTTCTGGAAAAGTAATCATGGGCTCATGTAATGCTATTGTCAATATCTATAGAAAAAGAATTCTATAGAACCAAGAGAAACTGCAGAGGGTTTTGTAAACATTATAAAGAAATTATACAAAGAGTTTGCAGTACCAGTATGTTGGAATAATGTAAGGGCACATTATTTTAAATGAGAAACTCAAGAAAATACCCAACTAAATTTAAAAGCCTAAAATAAATTCTCTTTGGTAAACTGAGACTTAGTCTTTACAAAAAAAGACCACTCGAGCCTCTTCAACCATAGTGAACAATAATCCCTTTCATTTCACTCTTCCTAATATTAAAGGCACTAAATGTGAAAGTACAAATGAGCTAAGAAAAGCAAGTAAGAGAAATTAGACCCATTGCTTTTCTCCTATAAATCATTTTTGGCAGGGCTTCATCACAACTTCAGTCTTTAACTGTTCCTCAAACAAAATATCTGATCAGCCATTTCACATTCACTTTGGAAATGCGTAAGCACAAAACGAACAAGTAAATGAGAACTAAAGAAGAAACAGAAATAGAGCTTTTGCAAATAAGAAGGAAAAAAAGTTAGAGGGAGTGGGGAGCAATGGGACAGGGAAAAAAGAATTAAGATGTATTATGTACGTGTACAAACTCCCCATAAGAAACATAATCATTATATACTGCAAATGTGTAATAACCAAAAATTATTTTAACAAAATAAAAACAATTTCTAATTTTAATAATTTTTTTAAAAAGTTACTCATGTTTCTGAACCAAACTACTTAACTCTGTTTTCAAACTTTTCTAAAGGAAAAAATAGATGCATCCTCCCTTCCTCAACATTTACTAAAGGTTAGCAAGATGGCATTAACAAAAGGTCCAGGTAAGTCAAAATTGTCATCCTCCTCTTACATTGCCCCCATTATTATCATCTTAAAATAAAGAATAAGGAATATGTCATACTCTGGGAGACATGTGTACTCAAAGTCAATTCATATGAGTGTCATGAAGTCTAAAATATTTGAGTATAATATTACACTTATCATATTTCATAGAACAAGAGAAGGGCCTAAAAAAGCCACAAAACATAGAGAAATGTATGCTCTTTGGAAGATAATGTCAATAAAGAATGTTTACAAAGGAAATGAGCCTGCAGGCAGCAGAGAGGAATTCTTGAAAGTTTTCATTTCACTTCATGTCAAGAATGAAAGCTAATAAGGAAGTCATAGTATTCCATTCTTAAAATATTCAAGAGCATCTTTCCTGGAATAGAGACATACTTAATTATGTGAACAAATGTCTTTTGAATAAATTAAATTTTATTTTAAATAGTACTGAAATTTTATCTTAGGTAAATTTATACAATAAAAGTTCTTAAATTATGCAAATAATTATACTTAAACTGACCAGTTAAATCTATAGTATTTTCCAAATTTGCTCACTATTTTTAGATTCTTATCTTTCGGAGCAAAATTTTTAAAAGAGCATAGTAATTACACTAGACTCCCATGAGAAACGCCTCGGAGGATCTGACCTTGACCTGGTCTGTGGTATCTCTGAGACCTCAGAGCTAGTCACAGTATTTTTTTCTTAAACAAATTTTCAACAGAAAAATCATTTATTGTGACTTACCAGGTTTATTAACTATTCTCAGAGTGTTCTAATGAAATGATATTCCTTAGGCCCAATCAGAACCAACATAGGAGAATCTCTGAACCTGTGAAGGTACCTATTTAAAGGGTATTAAATGGAGATAAACAGTCATAATAATGCCAAGCAGAAGAGCTGGGGTTGCTAAGTCCTTCTGCGCAAGCTTTGCATCCTAGCTCCTCCATTTATAACAATGTAATACCTTTTTCCTTGTTTTTTTGTTTTGTTGAGAAAGGGTTTTGCTATGTAGCTCAGGCTAGCCTTTTTGTCATTATGTAGCCTACGCTGGCATAGAAATCACAATGATCCTCCTGCTTCGGCCTCCTGAGTGCTGGGATTATATGCAAATACAACAATGCCTAGCTTAAAACAGTGTAATCTTGATTAAACTAGAAGTATTTATGTACTCATCTCTAAGCCTCAGGTTCCTTAGCTATAAAATAGAGATAACAAAAGCATAGATTACATAGAGCTGATGGAACAAACAAATTAGATAACACACACATAGCATTTATAACATAGCGGATGTGAGCGTGATTTGGCTGTGAAATCTGTCACCCTATTGATCCTTGGAGTTGATGTGGCTGATCTGGCTAGCCAGACAACTGCCCCCTTCCTCCCTCACTGCTCCATGTGGGTCCCTCCTGAAACTGTACAATCAGTGGAAAAGGAAGACTCCCTCCATCCCATAGAGGAGGACTGTTTCCCTGGTCAAGGATACATGAGGACTTGTGTTCCTTTGCTAGAACCTCCAGACACATGTGGGCACATTACAGGGCTCAATAGGTTTCTCTTTCTTTTGTTGCCTGAGATCCAAACAATACATATGCAGATTACAAAAGTAAAACCCAGAAGGTACATTTAGATGATTAATTCGATGTCATAACATTTAGATTTTTCAACCTACATCACATTATCCTAAATTCCTAGAGTTCAGAAATTGTGTAAATTATTTACTTTATACACAATATAAAATCCAAGCTATAAGTTTTGATTTAAAAATATAGTTACTATTGAAACTTTACAAAAATTTATTATTGAAAAACATACTACCTTTAATCTGCCTCAAAACATTGTCTCTCACTTCTAACACACATATTCCTTATTCATGCCACTTTCTGAAGCAGTTCTGTAAATCCTCTTTCATGAATATCTTACTTGGTACTGTTGTAGGTTCCTCAATGTCTTAAATCAATTCAAAACATTTATGATTCATAGTCATTTTGACTTTGGGGAAGAGCCATGGGAAATCAAACGCTGCCAGATTTTAGGAATGAGGTGGATGAAGACTCACTGTAATGTTTTTATGAGCCTGCCTTTCCATTGACAGTTTTTTATCCCATGTCTTAAAGGACTTGCAGAACTGCCTAGAAAAAGTAGCAAGAATAATGGGATAAGATGTTCAAAATAAGAGAGTATTTCAAGAGGGATTAATGAACAGTTACCATATATATGTTTAATCACCACTTGTATTATTTATATTGTGTATAATCCAACAAGGATTCAAAAATGTATGCTCATTACTATTTCTTGATACAAATAAGTACAAGTAGGAAGTAACACTAATGTTCAAGAAATAGAGTGTTGGCTTGATGTCAAACTAGATGTTAGCAATGCAAACAAAATCACTAGGACTGTATTAATAACTGACTCCTTATGGCTTTGGTGATAGTCTTCATGAAATTTACTATGACAATGAGTGGAAATGGTCTTGATCCACAAGGGTTCACTGTGGAGCCCAGGCTGGCCTTGAACTCGAGATACTCCTCCTGCCTCAGACCCCTGAGAGTTGGAATTACAGGTGTGCACCACCACACCTGGCCTCATACCTGCTTTCTCAATGTGTTGCCTCAAATAATTCAGTCATATTTGTTTGGGAGAGATTTTTAAGCTATCTTAAAGACATTCTAATATCAGAGTTTCTTTTTTTATAATATGCTAATGTATTTAAATTATAGAGGGATTTCCTGATTGCATTAAAATGCATCCATCTTCCCCTTCTCTCTGCAGAGGGCAAACCACTGGCTTTATCACAACCAAATGCCAACTTCTCCAGGGCTGGGTTGCTAATCCTGGTAGTTATCCATCATTCACAAAATAATAGTATCTGAAATAAGCATGGTACACACAGACACACATAGAGTGTGTGTCTGTGTGTACTATGCTTGTATAAAACACACACACACACACACACATTTCCTCCAACTCCCAAGTAAGTAAATATGTAGATAATTTCTAAGAGTGGGTTTGGTAGAAAAGATGTGGAAAACTAAGTAAACACAAAAACAAATCAAAATAAGAAATTTTATAAATATCAAGGCAAACTGGAAAAGTTTATACCTTTCAGAGAAAGCAGGTAAAACAACTAATATTTCAAAGAAAATATATCTAGGCCCTATTAGTGTATTAAACTACAAAATTCACATATATTGCTGAAAAAGATTTTTTAGAAGTGTCAGCTAAGGCTTCTTTGTATCCCCAATCCACACTACACATAAATCTTAGTGCAAAAACACCAAAGCAAAATTCCTCTAACATTTACATCTGTAATGGTTTTTCTTCTAGAATGAGAAAATACAGGAAAATGAAATTTTTGACAGCCTTTGTGATGTTCAGTAAGGTGGAAGTATGTTTGCAAACTTCAAAACTCACTGACTTGCTGTAGCACCTTTTCTGACAGCCAATGTTAAACAAATGTCTCACATAAGAGCTTCCTCTGATATGTGTGCTTGGTTGTGGGGAGTGGAGGGGAGGGGAAGCTTCATGTGCTGTCACGGGAAATTAACGGTCTACCTTAAGGAGTTTACAAACTCAAACTATCATCTTAAATCAAACAGAGGCAGCCTGTCAGCAAGCATAAAGCACAAAAGACTGGAAAAAAGTGTGACTGTCTCTGATTCATTCTCATCTTTCCAATACCCTAAGTAACAATCCTTGGTAAATAATTTAACCACAAAATATGCTTGAAAATGTATATTTAAAAATTCCTATATTTGGATATCTAATAAAACCCTGAGGAGAGCTGGATGCAAATAGATTTTAGGGTACAATGACAAAAAGGCACAGAGGAACATGAAGGCTCACCCAGGAGCTCTATGTGGTCACCTAACAACCAGTTGTCTGTTCTCATTATCCTGGGTCTGACAGTGAGAACCATATGACATCATACTTCATAAAAAATTCAGATTATTGATTCATTCACCAAATATTTATTGTGAATTAAGTGCATGCTTGATATCATGGAAGTGCTAGGTATGCAAAACTACTAAAAAAAGTCTTAGTATCTCCAAGTATATTCCTTATGAGGGAGAAATATGAAAGAACATATACATAGGTCATAATTAGATCCTAAAAGAACATAGAGGAAATGGAGAAGGATCACTGAGATAAGTGGAGGAGTAAAAAAGATGGTAGATTTTCTCAAAATGGGGTTTCTGAGGGACGTGTAGAAATTCATCAGGTAAAGGAGGAGGTAAAAAGCAATCAAGTGGAGAGAAAACACATACAAAGGAACAAAGGTATGCAGGAATGCTGTGGCTTACAGAACTCCAAAATGATTTAGGATGGTTGTACAAACAATAGGAAATACAGAAAAAAGAAGGAAAGAAGGCTTAAAAGATGCTTATTCTCCAATAGTATCTTTTTCATTCCTTTAATAAACAAAAATATTCCAAGGGCCCAAATGTGAGAGGAGCAACAAAGCAAAGACAGTCTGGATCCCTGACACTTTATGGTTCATCCCATTAAAGCCCTTAAAAATAAGCCGCCTTCAGGTCTGAGCTCCACATTCAGCACCTTACAGAAAACACAGCATTTAGGGTCAGATTCACAGGTTTATATCCTGCATTTAGCACCAAGTCACCTTAAACAAGGAACTGAACTTTCAATCTCATCCAGGAAATGAAGGATAATAAAATGAGTCCTTGAAACCACTTCTTGAGGTTGTTACAATGACTTCGTAAGATGGTACACAGTACTTGAAAGTATTTTGAAAATTGTTATTTGAATGTTAGGTCTTCTTTGTCATTATATATTTTAGAAAATATCACACTCAAAGTAATAAAATTATTAATTATATTCTGGTATATCAGCCTTGTTGCTTGGTCTCTACCCTTTGACTTTAATCATAATTATACATAAATATGTGCTCAGTATAATAAATTCCAAAAACATACAAGAACAAAACAAAGATCACAATCTCACATTTATTTCTATGTATAAATGCACTTATATATGACTTTTAAGTTATATATATATATATATATATATATATATATATATATATATATAATTGTAAATGTCTGGATAAGTTTTACCCACCCATGTACTATAATTTATGTAATTGATCTCCTTTAGATAGAAAGTGCTATATAAATACAGATTCCCATAAACATCCTTGCATTTTTTTTTTCATTTGAGAGTTTCTGTATCTTTCCTCTTACCCTATTGTTCATTCCCATTTATCATTTTGCTTTAATCCTTTGCCAGAGTCATTGTATTTGAACTTAAGAATTTCCTGGGGCCTTTCATTTTGCCATCATCTGATACAACATTTTAATAATTATGAAGTTACTTAATTATGAATTCTGTTATAAGCATCATTACTTCATCTCATTTTATGCTACTTAGAAGTTCTCCTCTCTTTAACAGACACTCCTTTCTATTTTTTATCCTCACCTTCCAACCAAAAATCTTGTTTCTGAACACAACCCAATTATTATTCTTACTTGAATTTTTCTACCTTCTTCTCAAACATCAGTAGTAAATACAGATGTTATCATTTTCTCATGATATATTTCTCTCCTAATATTTTCACTGGGGTGGATATATTTCTTTCAAAATAATAACTATTTTCTATTATTAGTCATCTCAAGTCAATATGTGAAGTGTTATAATAAAAATATAGCTTAGCATAATAATCTTTTAAAAAGGAAACTGAGTAATCCATATCTTATGAAGATATATGGAAATAAAATAAAAAAGGACAGAAACTAATACTTAATTTGATTCTTGAATGATAAAATGTCTGTCAGGTAATAAAGGAAGGAAGATGACTAAGACTGGTGAGTACAATCGTGTTAGAAAAATGAATAGTGTAATAGATAAAAAAAAAAGAAAGAGTTCATGGTATGCAAAAAGAATTTGACAACTGTGAGTAAACACACAGTCAGGCCTTCTGCCTTACAAGGAGGAATTAGGACTCAATGGATAGAAAATAAACAAACACTAAGGAGGAGAATAGTATGATCTCTGTGATAAAGTGGTAGAATATGCAGTGCTAAATTGTTTTAGAGTAATGCAAACTGATCAGGACCTGAAAGAACAAAGGAAGGGTGACAGGTATGAAAAGCAGGGGATAGACTGGACACATGTAGGAAGTAGAAGCAAAAGAAATTGGTGTCTGTGAATGTTGCAAGATTTGGGGCACAAGTGTTCTAGGCAGACTCCAGGACTTTTTGGCTTAGATCTCAAGTCAGATGGAGGGATATTAGATTAAAACAAGTGCTTCTAATAAAGAAAAAGGATACAAAAAGAGATGTGTCTCTACAACAAGCAACTTTCTAAAGGTAAGAAAGCAAGATGTAGGAAATTCAGCACTGATGACAGACATTTTTGTCATGAAATTTCTTTCATTCTCAAATTGCCACATGCCCTAATTTAGGGACATAAAAACTATACAATGAAAAACAGTGCCTGACACATACTAAGTCTTCAACCAATATTTGGTATAAGGGGGGGAAAAGGAATGAATGAATTAACATGAACAGAAAAATATAACCAAATTAGAGAATTTCCCTGTAGAATTCATTTTATTTAAAGTAGTTCCTGAGTGGCACCTTGAAAATCAGTATATCAATCAAAGAATGTTAAAAGGAAACTATAAGAAGTTAAGGCCTCTCAGAAAAGTCAGTGCCTTTTTATTTCTTAGTGAAATCCTCATTCCAATTTTCTTAAAAGCTTCAAAATGAAAAAGAAGTACAGATTCACTTAGATGTATTTCTGAACATTGATGCACCTCTGTGAAACCTGTTCAGCATTTCTAATTTCATTTTAAAGAACCTTCTTATAAGTTTCTTTGCTATTCTTATCTCCATACTTAAGATTTTAACATCTTTCTATCATGCTTCACACAGAAGCAAAAAGAAAAATAAATAAAATATGCAAAGAGGGTATCAATGGCTTCACTGATGCCAGCATGCTGAGCAAATAAAGCTGAGTGAGTGTTTCAGATGGCAAGTGACAGTGATGCCACTGGCCAGCATGAGAGGATGCCAATGTACTAAACTTCAGGGAAAATCTGCAGCGGTGTAAAACGTGACTGCACAGAGCATTTTACATTCCAATAACAAACTAGCTAAAGTGAAAGCAATGAGTAAATAGGCTCAGCACAGTAGAAAGAGGCTAACAACATTTTTAATATGTAAGATTAAAATGCAATATTCCACAGGTACACTGAAATTGTATTCAATATCCATCAAGTTCATCTTGCCCATTTATATATCTATTTATTTATCTACCTATTTATATCTTGCACTTTTAAGACAAGCCCACTACTTATCAATGATTCATTTGCTCATTTACTCAAAATGGTTTTACTCCTTATTATGCACAGGATCATATGACTCACAGTCAATGAAAGTGGGTTCTCTACAGACTATAGTGACATTAGATCCTGTCAATTGGGTCCATGCCTGCTTACTGATTGCTGTGATACTCCTCTTTCCAAATAGCTTTTGGCTAATTCTACTTCTCAAGACTTCCATACTCCTATTCACAAACTGAATTTATTGTTTTCAAAAAACAGCCTATGTGAATGGCAATTTTTTTTTTTTTTGAGAAAGGTGTCATGTAGTTCAGGCTGTCCTTTAATTTACTATGTAGCCCAGGCTGGCCTCAAACTCCTGGCAATCTGCCTCTCTTATCCTCCCAAGTGCTGGTATTATGCCAAAGTACAAGAACGGCAATTTAAACTTGCCTGCCATCTCTCTTTGAAAAGGATGGCTCCTAATTCTAAAATAATGTTACCTTTACTTTTCTTAATATTGAAATTCCTTTTCTCTAAGTTGGCAAGTTATATTAGTTATCAATCATTTTTTCTCTGATTGATTTATAAATTGTGAAAGTCTGAGAAACAATTAATTTCAGCCACCTAGGATTTTACTCCCCGGCTATGTGACATTACTTATGCTCACCATACAGAGACTCTTAATTTGTGATTCCCCTGGTATACTGTCCTTGCTGCACACCGTCTCAGCCACCAGGGTCTCTTAATAGCCTGCAGTTTTTGGAAACACAAAGTCCTAAAAGTTCTTATATATTTCAAAGCAATGACTGAATATTGCATTTTTTAATGATTTCAAATTTCAATAGTGAACTCAATGACTAACATAAGCAAACCAATTATGACTCAGACTTCCAATAATGTGGATAAGTAACACGGATACCATGCTCCATCAAAGAAGCCAGTCACCAGAAGACTCATTATATGTTGCTGTCTATATGAAGGTCAAGCATAGGCAAACCCAATTTATGTAGAATGAGAGAAAGCAGAATAACGGTGATTTTCTAAAGAAGTGTAACATGCTCTGTACAGTCACATTTTACACTGACTGTCAATGTAAGTAAGTTTGTTGGAGCACTGAAAGGGATCTATGGCAATATTCTTGTTCTGAATCATAGTTACACTTATGTACAGATTGTGAATTCAGAGTCTAGTTGAGTATATTTCCATAGTGTTTCACTAAAGAGTGATACTCTAGAAAATTTCTAGCAATGTATTTTTTCTTCCTATGATCATTGTTTTTTTGGGGGGGTTTTTTTGGTTTTTTTTTCCACCAATTTACAATGTGGTAGTTTATAATAATAAGTAAGCTGTAAAGAAAACTTATTGAGCTTAAAAAATACAAATTGCCAAACCATAACTACCCTTCTGCAACTATTAAAAACTACTAGAGAGCATCAAAAAATCCAATACCTATTTTAAGAGCAAAACAAAAGACAGGACAGACCCAGAATTTCCAAGATCAACTCCTTTTAAGAATAACTCTTACCAGAAAATGAAATTAATGAAATTAAGAAATAAACTCTCTTTGCTTTTGTTTTGTTTTTCGGTTCTGGGAACTGATCTCAGAGGCACTGTACCACTGAGCTATATCTCCAGGCTAGTGTATTTATTTTTTCTCTTAAGACAGGATCTTGTTAAGATGCTCAGGCTGCCCTGGGACTTGTGATCCCTCTTCCTTGGCTCTTGAGTAGGTGTGATTACAGATGTGAGCCAAGATGCTTCCACCTCTGCTTTTCCATATAACTTGCTGTTCTCACTTGTCTTGTTCCAAAGAACTTTTGGGTTGGTTTATTCTAGGGCTTTGTTTGTTAATTTTTAACTACAAAAAGGAAAATGAGAAGGAGTTGTTGACCATGAAATAGAAACTATTTCATTTTCACATACTACTATGGTTTGGATGTTGTTTCGCCTCTAACGGGTCATATGTTAAAACCTTGCTTCCAGGTTATGGAGATGTTAGAGGTAAGTAGACTGTTGAAAAGATGAGCCTAGAGCAGTGGTGGCAAACCTATGACATGCAGGCTACAATGGGTTGAAAACTCTAAAAGTTTCCTCATCATTGCCCTAGAGGGAGGTCACTAGAAGCACTGCCCTTGGAAGAAATTGTTAGTTCTCATGGGACTATACCTAGTTCCTTCAAAGGGAAGTCATTACAAAAAGCAAGATTAATCACTTTCTGTTGTCTGGTGTCCTATCTTGCCATGTTATCTCTCCCTCTTGTATGTGTTCTTACCACTGTGATACAATCTTCCCTGAGTTCCTCAGCAGAACCATGCCAATGCTGTCATCACACCTTTGAATTTGCTCTTGGTACATTACCCAGACTCAGATATTTTGCTGTACCAATAGAAAACACACAATGCACACATAGATAACAGACATTCAAATGACAATTAATGAGTATAAGAAAATTAGAAATGGTATTATGCAGAAGTCAGAGTAACAAAGTCTGCAAAGCAAAAATAAGAAATAAGAGATCAAAATTAATAGGAGTGTATATATATATATATATATATATATATATATATATATTTATGTGATCTGAAGGCAAAGGAATGATAAAATAATTTTCCAAATTATACAGAGAAATAATGCATAGTCAATACCCAAAGGAATATTAGTTATTAAAGGTAGACACTGTTATTTTGCTTTTAGGTACACCTATGTTATTTTTGATACCAAATTACATTACCAATTTAGATTTAAAATAAGATATACATGGGCCTGTGGCTGGACATAAACATATTTCACTGAATGCTGAATAAGCATATTTTGTCTGCTGTGGTCCCAAAGAAAAGTACATGTTCAGAATAAATAAAAAGGAGTGCAAGAAGTACTGTATTTTGCAATGAACTGAACCATATAAGCAAACTTCCACTAATGTCAGTTGGTAGTGATAACATTTAATGAATAAAGTTAAAAAAGCAAACACATCAAAAGAATTAGCTTAAATCTATGTCAAAATCATAGCAGCAAAGTCACAGTGATTTTAAATTTATTGTGTAGTTTTGGGGTCTTATTTTAACATTTATAGCACACAAAAGAAGGCAGCTTTCTTTTTGCCTTAAGAGTCGCTGAAAGATTTAAGTTATATTTGTGTGTACCAGTTTCTGGCACAGGTGAAAAAGACAAACTACAAAAGCAGGTGCAGAGAAGAAAATAACAGAACAATAAAGGGAAATATAAAGTGGGGAGGAGTGGAGTTTCTCTAATAACTACTCCAGGTATACCCATAACATGAATTTCCTTCTAAACCCTATGCTGGGAAGTTAGTCAGTGATAAAATGATACAGAAGCCAATGAAAATCACCAACATTAATATGAACTGTGAAAAAGTAACACCAATGAGCAAGACCAGAAGAAATACATCTCTCCAGAGCTCTGAACTCGTACAATATATTAGGAAGACCTACAGTAATAGATTTAGAGAATGTAGCCCTGACAGTTCAGAATCCAGTTAACTGCAACTTGAATTCGGATCCTGATTAAGAATCTCCAGGAAGGATACTGTCTTCCAATGAAAGTTTTCTATTTTCTCTTGCCTTGTTCATTAGAAAACTGTTATTATTTAGCACTAAATCTCATTATGTAGACTCAAATCTCTTTAATTAGTTCTGGCCAGAGTTAGGAAGCAACAAAGAACAAAAGCTGCTTTACTTCTTTTAAGTGGCAGACCTTTAAATAACAGAAAATAGACACCAAATCTTCCATTCTTCACTATTCCAATTTTTCTTATTATTTTTCATAAAGAATGACTTATGTTTTCTAACTAAACTGGCAGAAACTTACATTGTTGAAATATACATATATTAAGTGGTTGCAGCCTTGATTGGATCTCCATTTCACTCAGGAATATGCTACTTGCACTCAGTGTTTAGTCATATATCATATAATACAATTTGAAAATACTAAGTTGAACAAAACTTAGAATAAAAATTTGCTTAATTTATCAAAGTTAGTTTAAAGATTAAAAAAATAATTTACATATAAATTCAAAATTAGTAACTGAATTGTGGTGTTTAGAATCTATGCAACATATCACAGACCTTGTAGGTCAGATACTCTAAAAGCACAGCAATATTTTTCATAGTTCTGAGGACAAGAAAAAAATTCTATTGTGTTTCATAAAAATGCAAAAAAGTGGCCACATTTCCTTCGATCCATGAATAATGTATGATCCACAATGTTATCTGCTAGACTGTCTAATCACCAACATCTTTCAAAATGTCTATATAAGCTTTAGCTCATTAAGAACAAACATGTCTGTATAAAAATATCACATACCTGTGAAGATTCAGAATAATAGTCTGCAAAATATCAATGCACACATCAAACTGACATAGGTGAGACAACTTCTCTGCATTTGCCAAAGATAAAAATATTGAGAAAAGAAATATGGAAAAATTATCTCAACTTCTGACATTCATTTTCAATCTAAAATTCAAACTAAATTTTTCTTTCAAAGCAAACAATACACACACACACACACAGTTGCAAGACAAAGGAAGAGATATAAAAAGAAGTTAACATACAGAGTAGTCCCCTTTAATATGGTTTCAATTCCCATGGTTTCAGTTACTCATTGTCAACAGCAGTCTACAAATATTAAATCAAAAATTCAAGAAATAAATTTATTTTCTTATAGTGTTGTTGTTTTTATTTTTTGTATTGTTTTTCTTATGTTGGCTATTGAACCCAGGTCCTTAAATGTGCTAGGCAAGTGTTTGCCATGAGTTACATTCCTAGTTTTAGTCATTCTATTTTATTATGAGTTACTGTTAATCACTATGCCTAATTTATAAATTTAATTTTATCATAAGTATGTAAGTATAGAAAAGAAGTATACATAGGATTAGGTGCTATCTGTTGGGTTTTAAAACTTCTACTGACATTCTTGGAACATGATCTTATAGATAATGGATGACTATTGTACAACTGTTAGGTATAAAAGACTGATCTATTTCAATGTCATTACTAAAAATCAAGTTATTTTCTTTTATATTTTTATTCATATAAGATGACAAAATATTTATTAGTACCCCTGAAACTTATTTTTTAAAGAAAATATTTATTTTTTATCTGATTTATATAGAACATATAACGGAACCACTATTCCACACCTTTCCTGTAGAAGTAGTGTTAAGAAAGGAACTGAGCTGCCTGGCTGCGCAGCATCCTGTGTTTGATTCCCAGTACCAAAAAAGGGTGGGGGGGAAAGACAAGAAAAGAAAGAAACAGAAAGAAAATATCAAGGGCAAACATCCAAGATGTTATAGAAATACAAATTGGGAATTGGGAATGTCAAAAACCTAAAACGTTCTTATCATATTCATTTATTCATAGTAAAAGTGCTAAAAAATTTTGCAAAGACCTTTTCTACTAAACCGAGCTTAGACTAATGTATTAATTTGTAAATATAAAATTTCTTGAAACTATTCTCCATAATAAATTATGATAGATTTGTTGGCAAATCTTATTACAAAAAATAAAAAACAGAAATAAATCAAGCCCTCCGTAAAACATCCCAAAAAACCACTAATTTTTTTAAGAGAAAAAAATAACAATTTGGCTACAACTATCCTTTAAAAAACCCTCATCTATCTGAACTACCAAACAGGATATTTAAGTTCTTCATAACATCTCAATAGACTAATCTTACAGTTACATTTTTCTAGTATCATTGGATAATACTATCAAAGGAGGCTATATCCAATTACATATTCCATTTCTTGATATATAATTGTTGGGAGGGATAAAGCATTTTCATCTTTACCATACAAAACATAGAAATAAAGATAACTCAGCTTAAAACAGCATTTCCAGAGTACCTCAAATCCAACAAAATGAAGTCTTTCAAAATAATTTCTCCTGAAATCCTGTATTGTCAGGCTTTCTTTCTTTTTCCATCCTTACAACCACTGGAACTTCAGATGTAGTCCCAGAACTTCTTATAAACCTAAATATAATGCCCTCCTTGTTCATGCAAAATGAAGCTGACTTTTGTGTTTACTATCCTGAGTAAAATATCCTTCAACATGCATTACTGCAGACCTATCCCTATTCGTATCAGTCTTATCATCCACTAAACTAGGTGAGGTCAGAGGCTTGCTAATTACCAGATCAAGACTAGGCACGAAGTAAGCACTAAATGAATTTTGTTAAATAGATGAATAAATGAATTTTCCTTTCGCTTAATTATAACAGTAAATCTGATATGCCTTTTATCTTTTATATGTTGGTGTTGGGAACATATGATATTATATGTAGTACAAGAAGACAGAAACAAAAAAGTTAATTATAGTTATTAGTTTTGTTTTTATTAGTATAACATACATCTTGGGGAAATGGTATATATGGATTATGGAGCAATGAAAATCTAGAGCAATAAAAATTTCCAAAAGCAATTATGTCAGTAACATGGGAATTGGCAGTTTTTGGAAACTTTTATTGCTCCAGGACTGGTTTCAGTTTCTTCCTGTCCTCAAAACTCAAGGCATTTCAAAGCATTTTCATGGCGGGGTCATGAGGTACCCTGAAATGGTTCCCTAAACTGATGAAAATTTAGAAGTTCTTCTCTATATATTATACAATATAATTACTTTCTTTTTTTATTGCTGTTTTCTCAGGAAAGCATACAAATCAGAAGATACTAGCCCATCACTGAAAGTGCAAGTTGCCAAGTTTTATCTCCACAAATGAGCTCTTAGATGCTAGCACTCTTCCCTGTCCAAGAAACACCTCATTTTTTGCTCTGTCTAGGATTTGATACCTGATGTTAATAAAGCATGACTAATAGTGAAAACGTTCAGTCTAGATGTTTAGTATTGAGTTGTGTTCAATATGGTGTCCACATGTTAGTAACATTTTTGTAACTTTAAATGCCTTCAGTATCCACATTCCCAGCCTTTTTCCTCAGCAAAGTTACTCCAAGGGTACAAGTAACAATTCTTTAACTGTCTCATAAGAACTCTGCAAATATGAAAGTGCTCATTATCCGAAAGAGCCAAATGTTCTTAAAAACTGGTAAAAGCAAATAACCAAAAGAAACAATGTTACATTTGTCACTTGAACTTTTAAATCTAGAGGCCTTTGGATTCCCCAAATAATATTTAAAAATCATTTCCCAGTCGCCAAATCAAAAAAATTAAAAGGTAAAAAGCAATAAATCCTTGCTTCACACATCAGAAAAACTAAGACTCACAGGCATTCATGAACTTCAAAAATTAGAAAGTGCTCACTTCTAGTCAATTTCATTTACTACACTAATTCACAAGTTTGTTTTAATTGTGTGTGTGTGTATATATATCTGTGTGTGTGTATATATATATATATATATATATATATATATATATATACATACATGGGTTTTTTTGCTCTCAGAGAGTAACTGAACATAAATAAAGTCAAAAGGCCTAAGCCCTGATCCAATAAAACTGATATTTTTGTTAAAAAAAAAAAGAAGTGCTATTAGATAGCTCTGTCTTGCTTTACATACACCGAAAAGCAGTTATGCGAGGATACAGTAATGAGGCTTCCTTGGGTACTGTGTGTTCTCATTTTTGTTACTTGTCTAACCTAACAGGGACTTGGACTTCTGTTTCTAAAGCAATGATGGACTAGATTAAATCACTCCACCTTTCTTTGATGACTCCACCTATACAATGGAGACCTCTGCAGTTATGAAATAGTACATGCAAAAGAGTCAAGGACCTGGTTTTGTTTTCATTTGGCAATACTGGCACCAACATACCGTATTGGCCCAAGGGGTGTGGGAGGTGTCAAGGTGTCACTGCATATTTTAGATGCTCCCAGCATTTAGATGTTTAAATACATAACTTATATTCTCACCTGCTTCTTACTGTATGAAGAACTGTAGTAAGGCACAGTATGTTATCAGGTTTTAGGGTTTAAGGTAATAATGAAAAGTTAACAGAAAAACCAAGGGGAAATAAATTTTTAATTCCTGCTTCACAATTTCCACAAATAACAGCCACAAAGTAACTATACTTCCTGAAATAATATTACGTATTAATTATAATAAAAAATATAACTTAACACTTCAATAAAATGTATTTCATTGACAAACTTATCTGCCATTCAAATTTCAATATTAATGTAGCTTCTTCTGTTCCCTAAGATGAAGACCCATTAAATAAATTCCTTTTATCTGAATAAATCTACCCACTTTTTTTGAGGGTTTCCATAGAAAACTGAAAAACAGCACACATGTTGGTGGGCAAAAGAGGCATTGGACTTACCTTGGGTGAAGTATGTTAGAATAATAGGCTTGTATTTTAGGGAAAATATTTAGAATTTACCTCAGCATGTCTATCAATCTATCTGTTTCAGCCTGCTTTGTTCATTTAGATCCACAGGTCAAAAAAAAAAAAAAAACAAGATTAGATGACCTCTTATTAGCACAAGTGTTCATTAAGGGTTTAACTGCATGCAGTGTCTTGGTAGACTAAGGGTAAAGCAAGCCAGCTAACATTATACTCCATCTTTTTAAGAGAGGAGAGTGGCCAGAAAGAAAACAGTAAGGAAAAATATTAAATAAACAAGTAAAGGGGCTAGCAGAATTAATGGGGAATGAACAAATTGGAAGTCAGTACATCTGCCTCCAACATCATATGAAATTGCCTAGTGAGACTGCAGGGGTTACGAGGGTAGTACAAAAATAAGTCTGCACAATTACCAGAATTGAGGACCTTGTAGAATAATTTTATGTGAGGACACTAGAGACAACTCCTGAGAATATATAAAACTATGTAACCAGAATCTGTCCTGTAGTGTTCTCAGAAGAGTGGTTCAGTTTTCAATATAGAAAACTCTGAAAAGGCTCAAAGAATGCACTGCCAGCTGAACAAAAATTATGAAAAGAGTTATTTTAATAAATGAAGAATAGAAAGTCATATGCAAAGTTTCAGGAAGTCAAAGTGCCAGTGATGGTAGACATAGGGGAAAAGTAGCAAAAGAAATATTTCTCCCTTCTAGTAAAAAAAAAAAGTGTGCTTTAGGCTTTAGCTCAGTTGGTTAATGTCCCACCCTGGTAAACATGAGGTTGTGAGTTCCATCCCAGGTGCTGGAGGGAAAAAAAAAAAAAAACAGCAGGAAAAAAAGGTGTATACATATATTCCTTCATAACCCCTGCGCGCACACACACACACACACACACATAACTTCACTAAGTGAAAAGAAGTAATAACATGCTTAAACACGCATTGTGATAATGTCAATTTGTGATAAGTTCTTTCGGAACTTTTCATTATGTTGAAGTTATAAATAAAATCACTATAATCAATTAGAAAAAGTTTGATAAATTAACATGGGAAAATAATATGAGTCGCTTAATCCAAGTGAAACACATTCAAGAACAGCATTAGGAGGACAGTTACTAACGTTACAGGCAACTGAATTAGATAGAAATATTTTAGTATATGTGCTGCAAAGCAAGCACTAGATAGAAATATAGGCAGTCAGACAGGGCTAGGTCCTCAAAAGGTGCCAGTGCAAAAGGCCAGATACCTTGCAACCTTGGAAAAGACAGAAACCTCCCACTGTGGGTCAGACTTCAAGACAAAAGATCAAACAAACACACCCACATCCTAAGGATTGATATTCTAAATAGTTCTCTATTACCCCAAGGAAGCCAGGAGTCACCATCCCAATCCCCTAAGGGAGGAGTCACTGCTCTTTAAGCAGGCCCACTTGCTATGTGATTCACTTCCCTATTTGTACCCAACTTATCAAATTTACCTGAGTAATTAATGTTATTGTTGGGGCATAATTTTGCCCCACTTTATGCCCACCTTGAGAGTTGCCCTGTTTTCCCCATCTTGGAACACTCTCACCTTGCAGTTTTGCTCTATAAAATCCCTACAAAAGAAAGGGACTTTGGCAACCCACTCTGGACCCCTTCTGTCTCTCAGACAAAAGCTTTCTTTCTCTTAACAAATACATTCTGCTTTTAACTTCCACTGTTTCTAAAACTCATTCTTCGATTTTAGAGAACACGAACTCATACTGGAAATACAGTACGTTGTGAGTTTCATTCCCATATATCACTAACAGATACTTGATATGTAATTTCACACACACAAAAAAAATTGATTTCAGGAGAGGCTGTACTGAACTGTTTTCTCCCATAAACTATAAGAGATTCTATTGATTCACATACTTTTCTTCAAGTATGTAACTGTATACAAGAACATAATCTTTTTTCTTTAGATTTCTTAAGACCTTCACACAGAATCAGAGTCCAACAAATAATTTATGTGCAAAATTCAAGTGAAAGAGTCTAGACTGTAACCAAGATGCCCTGTTATTTTTATTTTAAACTTCAAATCTTCTACTTCTTTTTTCTATATTTCCAGTTTCCTACATTGCCTCTCACACAATGACATACTGTCTTTTAAATAACAGAATGCTAAGTCACAGTATTTGAATTAGCTTTGGGACTAGCATGAGATAAAAGCAGTGAGTATTTGAAAGCATGAAAGACAGATCTACACAATTTTACATTATTAATCTTGAAAAATAAGAAGAAATGTTTCTAAATCACAGTCCATAACTAACTTGGAGAAGGGAAAATACATCATAAATATTTTATAAACATATGTGGAATACGAGTAACTGAATTACTAAAAGAAAAATGAGAAATTTTAAATGATAATAGAAACAATAACATATACTATTATGATAATACAAATTGATTATTATCATTTCAAGAATTCAACTCCTAAACTTAGGGAATGAAAACACAAAAATGCTTAAATAGAAAAACATTTTTAAAATTTAAAAATCTATAAAACCTGAGTAATTTCAAGATCCACAGCACATTATGAGTTTTCAGCTGAAACTGAAGAGTTTGAGGCACAAAGTTACAATTTGTATCAAAGGGCTAATTTACAGTTTGAAATGATCACTTGCTTATCACAGAATTAACTTACTTTGCATGCTGTATAATATTTTTGTTACTTCCATTGAAACACAGAAAGAATAAATGACAAACTATATCATGTCAAAAAATCTTATTTACTTATTATCAATAAGAAATTAATATTGTAAATGACAGTAGAGACCAAATAAGATAAGTGGGAGTATTAAGAAGGTTTAAAAAACTCTTTAGCAAACCAGCATACATATTACGCTTTTCAAGTGTCAAGAACTACAATATATTAAATTACCAGTCTTCTATATGAAATGTAACCTAAATGTGAAATAAGTACTAAAATATATTTTTCTACCTCATATTAGTAAAAATCTTTTATACAAAAAAGTCTCTTGGGGCCAGGGATATATAGAGCTCAATGGCATAGCACTTGCCTGGCAAGCACAAGGTCCTGCGTTTGATTCCTGGTAGCAAAAAACAAAAACAGTCTCTTGAAAAGTGCTTGACAACACTTCTAAATAACTCACATTGGGTTTCTTCTATACTTGAAACAGATGCAAGCAGGATTCCATCTATAGCATATGTGCCACAGAGGGGGCTGTTTGTATCACTGAAAGCTCGCCATCCCTGATCCACAGTAAAAGAAAGCAGTAAATTATACTACCTAGGTTAAACTATGACTATAACGATTAAGGTATTTTTCCATCTTTCCTGACCATTGACAATGCTAAGTAGAAATCAATTGTAATTACAGAGACAGTGAATACTAAAGTAATTAGCAAAGAAAACTGGTATATAAATGAACATTGTGATTTAATGCAGAAATTCAATGTCATAATTTATCTACTGTATAGTATATGTAGGTAATATCAACTAAACCAAGAAAAGCAGTCTTAAAAAGCAATCTTAAGTCTCTAAATACCATGATTCTCAAAATCAATTTCCTTGCTACAAATATCTGTAGAAGCAAATTTTTTAAAGATTAAAAACACTTCTCCAAAACTTTATGGAAGTATGATTTTTTGTTTTAATCCATATATCTGTATTTTTACCTTTAAAAGCAACTAGAAAAATTCAAATAATGTATATATAAATAAGAGACTTAAATTTAACCAGTCATAATGGCAGCAATTTGCTAAATCTTGTTTAATGGAAAGGTGGAAAAATTCCAGTTAAACTGCTAAGTGTTTTGGAAAAGTACACATAGTATTATTTCTGGCTAATTCAGTACCTTTTGTTTAATTGCTATTCCAAATGCCTCAAATGTTGTAGAAGTTATTTTAGGAAGCTGAGGTGTTATTCTGAGAAACAATCAAACATAGTGAACTCACAGTTTCTGTCCCATTAAATGAAAATACAGCAAAATGTATAATGGCTCTTGTGATAATTAAACTTAATTGTTGACTTCACTAGATTAAGAGACCCCTGGTGAGGTAATTGAATCATGAAGGTGCCTATCTGAGTGTGCTGGTAGGAGTTGAGACCCATGTGGAGGTAGGTCACAGGCTGTGCCTTTGAAAGGCATATCTCTTGCTAGCACTCTCCCACTCTGCTAGGCTGCTGTGCTCTGCTTGCTGGTTGTCATGAAGTATGCCAACTTTGGCCTACTACACTGTTCTGCCATGATGTTTCTGACTTCAAGTTAGCTTACCATGGACTGAATCTTCTGAAACTGGAAGCCAAAAAACATGTCTCTTCCTTTAAATTGTAGGTGTCATTAGGCATTGTGTCCCAACAATACAAAAGCTGAACAACATAGATCTTTACAGACACTGCACAAATTAATATTACATTCAATATCTGAATCCTAAAAGTTGCTTTTAAAATTGTGTGTGTATATATATGATAAATAAATAGGAAGTACAAATGTTCAAATTAATCTCCAAATTACTTTTTCCATTGTATCAAAAATATTTTAATATATATATGCAAATTTGCTTTACTTATGCCACTAGTTTTTCTTAATTCATTCAAAAGAAAGTTTGAGGTTATTATCTGTTTTTTTCTTTGTAAGAGAAAAATTTTTGTCTATGTTTTTTACTCTGAGTTATTGCACTGAAGATAATGATACACATAACTATTGTTACTCTCATTATTTTCTTGTGAAATTCTGTTTCTTTGTAAAGTAAAAAATTATTTTTAAAAAACTAGTGGTAAGCTGGCATTCTCAAATGGATCATAATTTACTAATTTCTAAAACAGATCAAAGAGAGGATAGGAAGGAAGGGAAGAAGCAGAGAGAAGAATGGGACTTGGGACTAGGAAAGAAATAAAATAAACAAGTATTTAAGAATTATTACTCCTGAGAACAAGCACCTATTTGTGAAGCTGAAATAATCTGTTCTACTGACCAACTTTGTGAGGCCCTAGAAAAAAACAAAATGTTTTTATATTTTTTTGGTCTTTTGTATTACCTGTTTCAATGCTAACTGAACTATATGCAGCAGCATTGGTACATTAGCATAAATAATAAAAATACTGATCTTCAGAAAGTACATCAAGGAAGCTGACTTACCTTAGTAATGGGTGAAATATGACAGTAATGTTTCTGGCTCCAGGTTTGCACACAAATTTTGTTCCTCCACCTTCAATTAAGTTGTCATCAGGACCCCCTTGGAGAAGAAAAAGAGAAATTTAGCTTGCTGGAACTTTTTACAGATAAATAAACCAAGCCTATCTACATGACTGTTATACTGTCATCAGGAAGATCTTTGGAAAGAAATTATCTTCAATATCTAAAAATTATTTTGAATAGCTTAATCCAGAATTTCTCACTTGATTAAACTATGGATTACAATTTTTACTTGGGAGTGAGAAAAGTTAAAGAAACTTAGTAAGGCTAAATGACATGCTAAAACCAACAGTACAAGTTTATAAGTCAACAAAGATTACAACCTTAATCTCTAGTCACCAGTCTCTGATCCAGAAAGTAGATAACATGAAAGTTTAAAGAGAAAGAAGTGTCATTCAAAGTTGTTCCAGGCTGTAAAGACTTAAGCAGAGACTCATACATGTAATATTGAGCATACATCATCAAATATATCATCCCATTTAAGATCTCACTTACTGTAAGATGCACTATTATTTTATGCACCACTAGGGAAAAAAAAAAAACCTCTTAACTAAACTGTACAATGCTTTTTTAAAAAAATCTTTATTTTTTCAGACTGGGAAGTTTTTTATGCTTTCTCAGTAAACACATGCTTACCATACATCTGTGATACACATTCAGTAAGGAAACAGAAGAAATACAAACTTATCATGCCACACTCAAAAGTCTATCACAATCTAGCTCTCCTGAAAGACTGATTCAGAGTTGTCAATGTTCTTGTTTTTTAACTGTCATCATATGTCACCATAAATGTGGGTATTTTAAAGAAGTGTTCTATGTTGCATTCAACAATTTATCCAAATTGCTGATACCCATTCTGCAATGTATAAAGGAATATGAGTCCTGGCTGGTATATGACAGCCTTCTATTTAAATATTCTAACATCATCAAAGAAGTACCAGCTTTATTTATTTTTGTTTGTTTTTGTTTTGGTACTGGGGATCAAATTCATGACCTTGTGCCTGCCAGGCAGATCCTTGTGCCACTGAGCTAAGTCCCAGCCCCAGAAGTACTAGCTTTATACATTGCAGAATGGGTATCAGCAATTTATAATCCTCTAATATCTCACTTAATTATCAATTAGATATTAACCAGTTAATTGAGATATTAGAGGATTATAATGCAAGAAGTAAGCACCAAACTGAGTTAACAGCATTTACTATGATTATCTTCCAAAGGTAGACAGTCATTTAGATTCTACTCATTTAAGATACATTCTAATTTCAGAGGTTAGAATGTGGAAAAATGTATATATCTTTGGATTTGGGGAGAAATGCTTTCACTACCATCTACATCACATTTTCTCATTAAAATTAAATTCAATTAATGTCCTTGTTATCCACTCCAGGAAACTGAAGTAATTCCTTTGATTGGTGGAAACTGAAATGAAAAAGGTGAGCATGGATGGCTTAGCAAGCTCCTTATCCCACTTAGGAAAGAAGAATGTCTGCAGCTAGTAAATGTTGTCTAGTATAAGTTGAGTTGTAAGGCTGGCACTGTAGCTCAGCTGTAGAGTGTTTGTCTAGAATGCTTGAGACCTTGGTTTCAATTCGCAGTAATACAAATAATAATAATAATAATAATAATAATAATAATAAGGAAGAGGAGGAGGAGGATTTGTTTAGATATAAAGATATTGGTTTTAAAGAAAAGGAATGAAGTAGTCTAGCATGTTTTATAAATGAGTAAATAAATTTTCTGATTTTAAGGTTCAGTTGGAAAGCCCATTTGATTCTCAAACTAGGTAATGTTCTTCAAGCACGCTATTATCAGTAGAAAAATAGTGTTTCACTTTCCTTCTACTATAAGTTATTTTTCTTAGTTTAAGAATTTTGGCAAGAAACATGGACACTACTTAAGGGATTTCTTAAAACCCCTAGAAACCTACACCTACCGAATTTCATTTATTTCTTCTAAAATAAACATTTTTTTCTGATGATAGTTCTTTGCATGATACCAATTACCAACAAACCTCATTGACTTACTATCATAATACTCTCTGATGGTGAGCTGGACTAATAAAAACATGTGAAGTTTCAGAAATGCACACTCTTGATCATAGAAACTTCCCAGAAGAATCAGAATCTAGATAAATACCAATAGAATTAGTTGCTTCTACGAACTAATCAGTGCATAATTTTTCTAAGAATAATGGGTGTGGTGGCACACCCAGGAAAACGTAGCACTCAAGAGGTTGAGACAAAAAGATTGCCAGAGTTCAAGGCTAACCTAGGTTACATTATGGCATTAATAGCTTTTAACCCTAAATCATAATCTTATTCTTCTCATTTGAAAGAATCTATCTTGTAATACCATTTATGAATCAGAGATATTAATGTCCTGCTATATGTTGAAGTTAAAAGCAAAATGAAAACATCAAGACTAACAGAGGTTGGGTATGTAGCTCAGTGACAGAACACTTGCTTAGTAAGAGAAAGCCCCTGGTTCATTCAATTCAAAACACCCCTTTCCCCTTAAAAAAATTTAGCATAAACATTATTAATATTTAATAAAAATATCCAAAAATGTCATATAGTATGGTTATAAACAGAAGAAACTCAGAACAAATAAATCTCATTTATCAACATATAATCTAATAAAAAGTGAATTACCAGTGGCATGTGTACTGAAGAAACTAGGTTATAGTTTGAAAATCAAGGGCAGCATAAATAACTTTCTCTGAGATAAACACAAAAAGCAATGCCTTGTTCTACTCAATACTAACATATCTTTAAGGGGTATATAAGAGTTGGAATAAATGAATGCCAATGGCTTCTAAATATTTTAAAGTCTTAGATTTTAAATGTTCAGTGATTGAATTCAGACTTGAACAACCTCATTCCAGTCAAGCAAGTCTCTTCATGCACACTGAAAACATGGTTTGCACACCAACATGTATGCATCGGCCAGACAGGGGTCCCATCTACAGGGCCCTCTCTCTGCCTACCAATCCTTTAGACCCCATGTTTCTTCAAAATGTGAAATCCCTCTCTCAAAGCCCACAATTACTTTTAACAGAAACTTTACCTAAAACAATCTATATGAACCTCCAAATAGATCACTTTCATTCTTGTTATGTGTTTTTTTAACTTTCACCTAACTTTTCCTGCTCAGAAGGTAAGTTACTGGAAAGTGGTTATATAAGCAGACACTTGCAGGATGAATGAAAGAACAAAGACTTAAATAGGTAAAATGTTACTAGAATTAGATGAGAAAGAATGTGTGAAAAGCCTTTGTAAATTGTCAAAAACCTAACAAGTGTAAGCGACTCTTCCCAACCCATAAATAGTAGGTATGCGCAATATTTTTGATAATAATAATAATGTGAGGATTAAAGATAACAAAATGCATGAAAGAAAACCAAAATTAAGCAAAGCATCATTAGAACTACCAATTATAAAAAGATTTTGCTATAGAAATTGAGACTAGAAAACAATAGTTTCACTGGTTCTAAACTTCTGCTGACTACAAAAAAAGATAACTGTTGATTGACATAGTGTACTAGAGCTAAAAAAAAAAAAAAAGCAAAATCTGGACAGAAATATGAAGGAAAAACCCACTCTCCTCCCTACCTCAATCCCTAACCAAAATTCTACCACAGGAACTTCATCTTCACTTTGACTTAATCAAGTGGCAACTACACTGCATTTGTTTATTGTTGTTTTTTTCTATTTTTTCTACACTGAATTTGAAGTGATTTCTTCTTAGCCAATCGGATGTCCAAATCAATCTTACAAAATGCTATGGTATGAGTATGTCCTCTAAAAAGTATGTGTCAGAAACTTAAGGTAAATGGTGTTGGAAGGCAAGAGCCTGTGCCACGAGGGACCTCATGAATGGATTAAGGGTCATATCACAGGAGTTAAGTTAGTTATAAAAGGCCAAATTTGAACTACTTTCTCTCTCTCTCTCTCTCTCTCTCTCTCTCTCTCTCTCTCTCTCTCTCTCTCTCTCTGTCCTCCTACTATGGGATGAAGGTACTCTTTATCCCTGGATCTTGGGCTTGCTGGTTCTTAGAAGCCATAAACTTGTATTCACTATAAACTATGCAGACTGAGATATTCTATTACAGCAGTACAAAAATGGATAAGGTACTAAATTACCAATGAACAGCATGAGCCCAATGAAAATGCACTTCAAAATAAATTTTCATGACCAAAAGTAAAGGCCATGGCTAAAGACTATAAGGTCTCTGCATCTAGATAGCTAGATATTCTCCAGCATTTTCAGTGTTCTGGTTGAGAAACAAAACTTCTCTCACTTCCCATCTATCCATCATCAAGTAACCCCATCATGAACATTAAGGAGCATGTTGCTCAGTCCTGAGAAGACCACTTACTGGGCTGGAACATCTCTCTCAAACACTCATATTTACAATTTAATCTCACCTGGGAGAAGCCAGCTTTCCGACACCAGAGAAAATGCTGAATAATGATGGATAGTTGGAATGAAAGAGAAACTAACAATGGTATTACAAGTAGAATACATGGTGTCAAAGGAGAAAGAAACGTCCCAGTCATATTTCCTAGGGTTTTGTTTTGTTTTTTAACAATGAAGAGACTTATTTGACAGATTCTTAATTTCTAGCATCAGTAAAGTACCAAGGCCACCTGATAACTGTGGATGACAGCATTTCAGGGCTTGCAGAATGGTATCTTCCTTTCAAATTCATTTATTTTTAAGACATTAGTGTCAACATTTATTTATTCCTTGATTCTCCCTAACTAAGGCTTACTGTCATTGATAATTACTACAGTCATCTTAAGAAAAGGCACAGAAAACCAGTGCCTCGGCAAGAAATGAGAAAGTTCAGTGAAATGATTATGGTACAGCAGAAAGAATCAATACAATTTTGTGGTCTCACATCTGCTTTTATTACAATGTGATAAAATTATTTAAATAATCTAAGCTTCAGCTTTCCCAATTATACATGGATTGCAATAAACTCTCAAAGACTAGTGCTGATGTTTAAGTAAAATAATATGAACAAGAACACTCAGTACAGTGTTCACTGTCCAGTAGATCTTAAATAAATGGTTGTTACTTTTTTTCAGAATTGTCAATTAAGGATCCAAATGCCTACACACACACACACACACAATCAGTGGAATAGTAGTTTTTTTAAAAGTTCCAATTTTTTTAAAGTTATTATTGTTACATTAGACAACACAGTATTATTTAATGTCATTAATGAGACTACAAATCAATGAAAAAAGTTTGATTTTTTTTTTATAACATTACTGCAGTGACAGACTTAGAAAATTGCCAGGAACACCTGCAGCATGACAGAATGAAATAAGCCTTTCCCTACTCTTAGTTTTTTAATTAAAAACAATCAATATCAAATGTAC
Source organism: Hydrochoerus hydrochaeris (assembly GCA_004027455.1). NCBI lineage: Eukaryota > Metazoa > Chordata > Mammalia > Rodentia > Hydrochaeridae > Hydrochoerus > Hydrochoerus hydrochaeris. Next base: position 35,126 of record PVLA01008907.1, read on the forward strand.
AAGACATTAACATTATGAATATCCTGTGTCAAGTACTGTACTTACATGAAAATAGTATAGATTTTGATGATGACTTTTATTAAGCTTCAGAAAGCAGCCTGGGCCCTCTGACATTTTTAAAGTATACTGTACTTAAAACTGGCTTTCCACATTAAAAAAAAAAAAATAAATAAATAAATAAAACCACAGATAGTGAAGTTGAATTCTTTGGAGGAAAATATTTTATGTTGAAAATACACCAAAAAAGCACACATTATAATAATCTGCATCAGTAAACAAGATCTATAATTGATTAAGAGCCAGTTGAGTGGTCTAAGAGTTTCCTCAATTTTCATCTGCCACCTTACCAGAAAAGTTGTTTTTAGATTACATTCTTAATTATGTGCCTATTTTTAAAGCATAAATTATCATTATGACTTACTACGGTTGCTACCACCACCACTAAACTTTATCAAGGCAGTCAAAAAGCTCCTTCATGAAAAGACCCTTTTCTGGACTCAGCTCATACCTAGAGTGTAATTATTGACAATATCATTTTGTTCATGGATGTACCCTTGTGCCTAGAATAATTTCTAGCACATAACAAGCCCTCAGTAAATATTTGTTGGATGACTACATTTTAAACAAGTGAACAAATAGAAAAAAATGAAGAATGTCTTTTCACCAAGTGAATTCTAACCAAACCATACAGGAATCAACAGTTGTGTTTTTACATAAGTATGTTCTATAAGGAATCCAGATTTTAACGAAGGGCTGAAACAGTGTATTGATAAAAAAATATATTATGCATAGAAGACAAACTGCCAAATAGAAACAAGCAAGTTATTCCCATGATAAGTAAAGTAAACACCTTTCCCAGGTTTCATTTGCTCAGTTATATTTTATTGCTTTTAGCTCCAAAAGAGTATGATAGTGATTAACACAGGTATCTAGTATTACAAAGGGAAAAGGGACTCATTTTCAACATACATCTACTAGAAAATAAGTACTCTGCTGGATACTTCATATAAGTTAACTCACTTGGTCTTAATAAAACTACAAAACATTATTCTCTAACAGAGATATAAAGAGATGGAGTCTTGAGTCTGAGAAGGAAAAGTGAAATGTCTTGTTCAAGGCCACACACATTGTAGGTTCAGCATTCAAACTTCAATCTGTCTTTTCCAAGAAAAAAATTTTCAACTACATATCTACCCTATTATTTAATATCATTTTATGTTCCCAAGGAACTCAGAAATTGAGTAAGATGATACAGAGGATGATGATATAGGGAAATTACAAAATAGCATTAACCCTTGATTTTGTGATAGTAGGACACAGAAAATGCATTTTTCCAGAAAGTCAACACTAAATATAGCTACTTTTTTTTTCAAACCAATATACAAAAAGCCTCTTTAATTAAAAGCCGTAAGTGAAGATCAGAAAAAACCACGGTCTCTATGTAAAGCTATCAGAAGGGCATTATTTCTGGGGAAACACATTTAGTGATCCAACTGAGACAAGAAATGACACTTCCTCCATAACACAGTTTCAGTAGTAAGAAGTAGAGCTCTCCAATTTCCTGTCGTTCCTGAAGGGCTAACAGTAGGCATGATATGTTCCCTTTCCTTCACCCTCAGAATCTTAGTAAAGGATCGTTGGAAGCTCAGGAATAGAAAGTAGGCAGGCCAGAAAGGTTTGGGACCTTCCAGGAGGGAATTCTGGAGAGTTTGCATCTTTTGATCCTAGAAACATTGATTGACACACACACACACACACACACACACACACACACACACACATTTTATTGTTACTCCTTTAAAAAAAGGGAAAACAAATCAACACACACTTCCCTTGCTTCTACTATCATCACAGGCCATGTCCACCTTTATAACTACCTGAGGCCCCATACAATATTTTACAGTTCATTGGCAACACACAAAAGCATGGAGTCCCACAGAAGTCATCTTATAATTATTAATTTTAACCACAAAGGAAGAGGGACAATAGGGAAAAACATAGTTTGAAAGTTTCAAAAGTTGTGTAACAAAATAAGCAGTCCTAATATAATGCTGAATACACTGCAGGTCAATGTATTTATGGCTGGACTCGAAGGAAGAGTTCACAGCATGGGAGGCTGACCTTAGATGCCTGGTATTACATCCTCACTTTCCTGATCATCATAACCACAGGATTCTGTCCTCTGAATTAGAAATGGAGAAGGAAGAGTAAGGTCGATGTTTGCTGCTTAAAGAACTGTAAAGCAGCACAGTTTGGGGATGATGGTCAGATAAAGAAATAAAGGAAATTCTATGATCTCATCTCAGAGGAAAAAAAGGATCCTTTTGGTCCATCTTAAAATCAGCCATCGGTATAAGCAAAAACAAAGAAACACAGTATTGAATTCAGGACTATACAATACAGGATCATTGTAGAAATACCATATATTACATGTTTTTTGTATAAAGAAGGACGCTAAATAGTTGCATTATAGTAGCATACATCTTTTGGAAATTTCCATGTGAGCAGATTGCTAAAAGGCAAAAACTCATAAGTTCTGCATCAAGTAAGAGGATCTCCCCAAGATTTTTAAAGACCATGAAATGATTCTTATATTAAAATATCACATATTTTTGTAGTTTAAGATTAAAATATATTCTAAATAATACGTACATTTAATTACACTCTGGTATTTATTTTGGAGTAGTCTCTTGATTGAAAAGGGGGGGGTGGAAAGCAACATACACCCTTCTTTATTATCTTACTAATAATAAGCCAAAAAAAGTTTGTGAGGACTCGATCATACGGGAACAAAGAAAATGAAGCAACAAATTTTAAAGTTAATAAGAGCTCATCAACAACCATCAGTAAAGTATGTTTACCTGGGGCTCTTCTATGCTGGTAAGGCAAGGAAAGATCCATTAGTAGGGGTAACAATGTTTGTATAACTTTTCTAAAATGTGGTACTCTAAAATGGCATGTTTTTTAAAGTGGAAAAAATATAAGACACAAGCCAGTTACCAAAGGCTCCACAGTCATTGCATGCATATTTTTAAGTGGTTGACCAATAAGGCACAAGGGAGCTCTAAATGATCATCTTGGAGAAGCACTCCCCTATGAGTGACATTATTCTCCAACTCACTTTATTTAAAGGCAATATAGGGAGATAACACTGATCTTTTCTTCTCCTCCTTAATTAGTTTCATCAGTTTTCAATCTATTTAATATGTTTTAGTGTCCAGTCAACAATATCTAGTTCAAAGTTCTCACATATATAGCTGGGATCCCCTACCTTACTTACATGTTTGGTTTTTTTAAACCAGCATATTTTTTTAATGTTCTTACATAAACTAGTTCTTCGTTTTTAATGGCTAAATAGTATTTTAATGTATGTAAATATGGCATTTAATTTATTAAAATGCTCATGAGTTGCTAAATGGATAGTTTTGTTTTGGGACTATTATGAAGAATGCTGCTATGAACATCCATGTACACATTTTTGTGTGAAAGTTTGTTTTCAATTCTTTTGAATGTAAGTCTACATTTATACTTTTAAGAAAGCTAACACTAGGTGTTTTGTTTTCTACTTTTAAGAAACTAGCTGTCTAACACAAAATTGGGGTTAAATGGAATTAAAAGAGTTGGGACAGTAGTGAAAAAACAGAAAAAAAATGAGTATTTTATTCTCCAGAAGAATTCCTTTTCACTAATATTAGCTCACCAAACTTTTCTTGGGTGGCCTTGTCTTTTTCAAGGATGACTGAGAAAGCATTACCAGATATAACAGATGATGATGGCCAGACCAGGAGCATTTGCTAAGTAGTAGAACCAAGGGCTTATCTGTGCTACCTGTACTGCTCCAACTAAGACTTTGTGCTATTTCATCACCCACAATTAAAAAAAGACAACAAGATTTATCTACTCATTCAGGTTTCAGATTGCAGAAGATTTTACTGTTCGTTGAGGACTTCTTGTTAAAACAGAATGACACAAAGGACAAAAGACTACCACACAACAAAGTCCCCAAACCAGATAAACCCATCTCACTGTTGATCTGACACATTTGGCTATTAGTGTCTTCCAATCATGACCTGCTAGTTGGATGGTAGTTTTACAACACAAAGAAGCATCCAACTGAGAACAGATTGAGCCCATCAATCTTACTTTGCCTATGGAATGGCACCAAAAATGATTAAGACATAACTACATTAGCTCATGTAGCATATATGGTGTTGTTTAATGCTTTTATTGTATTCAGACTCTGAAACATACTTAAATGTAAGTACTCCCAAAGTTGAAAAGGAACTATGTTGAAAGCATCAACATGACAGGCACAAAGTATACTGAGCCAAATGATAAAAAGAGGCAAGTAATATGGGAGGCTCTTTAAACACAAATTTACAGTCAAGATACAAGTTGCAAAATATACAATGACACTGAGCTTACTGACAAAGATAATCAGTGATGGCACCCAAACAGAAACAACATTATTTCATGGCTCACTAGAAACATCTGGATTACTATGGCACAGATGGCTTTAAATAACTTTACCAGCAGACCTGTAGTCACTGTTCAGGTTTCATTAGTAACAAGCAAGTTTTCAAGTTCCAGACATTGTAGACATCAACTCTTACAATATTCTGATGGAATAAAAAAAATCAATCTTCTAAAAAAGGTAAAAATGAGCCATGACATGATCAATAATCAAAATAAGTAGTTGAAACACTTTTTCTTTTTGCACAGAGAATATAGGAATTTACGTACCATATATTCAACAAATAATCAATAAAATCTACCCAAACTGTCTATTCTGCAGTTCTTAATGTGTAATACACTTTTTAAAAAAAAACTCAGTGTAGTTCTTATACAGTAAATCTCTAACTCAGGAACATTTTGAGTTGTGAACTCTCACAGGTATGAATATTTGAGGATGCAAACAAATTACAGAACAAGCTCCCATGTCTGCCAGACTTTGTCATACTGTGTTGCTGAGTGCTTACTACAAGTGTGGTAGTATACAGTGGTACAGTGCTCAATCAGAAACCAAGATATCTAGAAGCAGGAGGAAAAGCAGTGGTGATGTGGAGTGGACTGCTGGGAAGCACAAAGCAATAATCATGGAAAGAAAAATGAAAATAATTGAGATTGGAGCTAGGTGAAGAAATAGTGAAGTCACACATTCTTATAAAATGAATTGTTCAACTATTGACATTCATCTAAAGAACAAAGACAAGATCAGGGAACATATGAAGTTCTTTTATGTTTTGGATTGCATATTTGTGTCAAGCGTGTATAAGACTCATTTTTTTAGACTTATGAACAAATCTGACTTACAAACAAATTCGACTTACAAACGTTCTTCAGCAACAGAACTCACCAGTAGGTCAGGGACTCACTAACAGAAAATAACAGAAAATACAACCCCTCACACTTATCTAGAATAGCTATAGAAAAAAAGTTTTCTATATGTAGTGTCTTGACAATTGTCCCTTTTTAAAAATAGCAAGTTCAAAGTCAGCCATCCACAAAGGCAATTTTTCCACCTTTTTTTCTGCACACTTGCCAGGCATACCTTATCCTTGCATTTTTTATTTTCTATTTCATTAGTCATCACTGTTGTAAAACACACACCTAATGCTTTATTATTTTACATTTTATCCCCAAATTCCAATTCTAGGAATTTATTCAGAACCTGAAAAATGATATAATGTGGGAGAACTTAATGTTTTACAACAAATATATATTCTTCACAGAATAGCATACTAAGCAGGTGAAAAGATGATAGAAGTTGCTCATTCTTGTAACTTATAATGCAATAGAAAACTGAGCAGATAAAACTAAATATATAAAAATGCAAATTACACATGTAACTGGAAATCATACTGCCAACTATATACACATACATACACTGTAAAAAAAAGACAAAAATATAAAAGGCAGGACATGTTATGCAAAAGTTTATTAATTAAAATCATCTTGAGAACTTGCCTGTATTAGTGTCAGATAAATGCAACATTGAAAATCCTTTTTGATCTGTATCTTTAGTTTTTCACCTCTGCTGAATCTGGCTCCTTTTACATGTATGTATATACCATGTGTGTGTTTAATAGGTTCATACCCCACATGAATTTATCTGTATCTACTTTTTAGGGTCAACTTTGAAAGCAGATTCTACCAGAAAATATCTGCATCCATTTATGCTACTCCACTAAAGGGAACTATCAACCTCAAACCCACTTTCAATTAAAGCTGCACTTTCAAATTATTTCACATAATTCAGAAGATGAATATTTTGACAATTATGAATTCCCTTGGAATCTTTCCTCACTTTAGCCTGCTCCAGGATGGCCTATTTTCTTATAGTCCTTTATAAGAGGCAGAAAAATTACAGGGACGGGATCATAGTTTTTAGCTGATCCATTCATCTACCTTATGTGGCATTAAGATTATGGAGTACTTTTTGTTAGACTCACTATGTTGGATAGGTCATGGGATCTATCTCTATTTTCCTTGTCTTAAAAGTTCACTTGGGTTGGCAAATTACCTCAGGATGAAAAGTTGCTGGAGACCACTACAAAGTGGCTCTGAGAAGGATTTAAAATTAACTAATTGCCTTTCTATGTTTATCTGTGTATCTATCCTAGGCCTAGGCTCCTTGCCTGGTGATGAGAGCTGATTCATAGTAAGTGAACCTCTATGAATCCCTGGTCATGGCTGAGGCCTGTAGTGGCCTGTGATACCAGAGAAACCTCAAAAGACAAGGCCACAGCTGAGGACAACTGGTTCAAACATCAATTAAGTAGATAGAGACTACTGTTGTAGGTATCTCACTCTTGTAGTCTCATTCCTACCATAAATGTAATCATAGAGATAAGATGGTTGACCTAAATTGACCTATTTTACTACTTGGGGAAGTCTTGAAAGTGACTCCCAAGGCCTTGCTCATTTCCCATGCTTTCCTCAGTTTCCCAACTCTTAGGAGATGAAATAAATATGGGCTGTCCAGAGAAGCTCTTTGTCTTCACCCTCAAAGTCAAGAACTCTGAAAGAGGGCTTTGATCCTCCTAGAACCCTAAAATCATACCACTTGTCTTGCTGATTTGAGCCTTCAGTGCACACTCATTTAGAAGATTGGGGATCTAGGTTAGGACCCAATAAAAATGTCTTTGGTAATAGTTTAATATCTCTCTGCAGTCTTTGCTTGGATAGAGCTTTCTTCCCAGTAATGCTAACTTTCCTGCCAGATCATAAAGCAATTTAATGCTTTTTTAAAGGTTTTTTATTTTTTCATGGAAAGGTCAATGAAAGGGCCAGTCAGACTGTAAGAGGCAGTTTCGTTTCTTAGCTGATGAACAGGCAGCTAACAAGACACAGGGCCTAAGTTGGAGCCAAGGTGGTCAGTATCACTGAGAAGAGGTAAAGTAATAGGCAAGTAGGATTTTGACTTGGGAAATTTTTCAAGTGCAATGGAATGCAACCTCTCCCTAAATCCTGGGATGAGTTTCCAGTAATTTAAAAATGTAAATAACTGGTTTTCTTTTAAACTCAGTGTCCTTTCAACTCTGTATACCAAGTAAGTAGTTTAGAGAGACTAAGTCCCAGTTGTTCATTCTAAATCCCTCCCTTGCCCCAGCCACTTGTTACAGGTGACCACTGGACAACTGAGCAAATTTCCTGACTCTATTTATTTGTGAACTATTCTCCATTCAATGAACTCTTTACAGAATAGTGTATAAATAACAAGACCATCAAAATTTAATTATTCTGGTGTAAGTATCTTTGGATTCTACTCAGATATCCCCATTGTACATTTATTTTTAATCAGTTCGAACAGTAAATCTAACATAACCATTCTAAACAACTCAAAAAAAGATAAATTAATACAGCAAAACATAGTTTTTACTTTAAATATTATCCATTAACTTGACATAGGGAAATACTGTGATGCGTAATAACATGTAATTTCATATAGATTTAAAAAGTCAGGTATGAGGGGAATAAATTCTGTAACTTTGACAGCAAAAAAACTTATAGTATTAACTAAGCAGCTTAGCTTCTCTCTCACTGGTAAAGTAAGTATGCTCTTGAGAAATCCTTTCATGTATCAGTTTTGATTTCCTAGATTATAAAGTTTTCTTTACAATGTATTTTACCCATTGATTGTCTTTTCTGGTACTGCATAAAATAGTAAATTAGCCTGATTCTCAAACTGAAATTTATGTAAATTATTATAATACAGAAATATCACAGGCAATAATTCTATTGGCACATTAAATGAGAATAAACTGTGTTTTTTGGCTTCAGTATATCTGTTATGCTATCATTTTGTGCTGACTTCTTCATATGATCTAATTACGAATAAATATTTTTATGCTTTTTTCTTTTATGGGAAACATCTTTGATTCTGACACAGTTATCACAAGAATTCCCCAGTAAAGAGAAAAACACAAAAAAATCATGGCAGTTCTGTGCAATTTTAGTCTGAAATATTTTTTAACTTATTTTTTCTGAAACAGTCACCTGAATTTTAAACAAATCATCAGAATGATTCATTTTCAAAGAAGCTATTCTGAAGTAACTATACTTAGTAGTCAAATACAGTTTCTTTTTTATCAGTTATCTATAATCAGTAACTTAGCATCTTTGGCCAAGGAGTGAGGTCATGGTAAAATAAACATAAAAAGTAGACATAATTACTGATCAAGAAGTTCACATTATTATTAGGATATTAAAAGACATGCCAAAAATCATAAAGCTATTATAAAATATACAATTTTGTGGAACCAAAAGACAAAATTGCTCCTCTTGAGTTTTGAAACATATTTCTATAAACACAATAAAATTCAAGGGAGAAGTGTAAAGTTACAGTTTTTAGTGGCGAAAACATGACATTGTTCTTCTATGAGTAGCAAAATACTAATAAGAATGGAGACTGGCAAAGATAACACATAATATAGAGCTCCTAATATTGGTATTCAATAAATACTCCATTTGGCTGCTCAAAAACAGTGACTCAATCACAGAACAAAGGAGCTATTTTTCAACATTTTTCAAATACATAATATAAAACTACTGTTAAAACCTCTCCCTGGAACAGTGCTTATCTTCTGTAATTCTTTAAAGATTGGATGTTCTGAGTTTTAAATGTTGTTTTTCATAAGTCTAAAATGCATACAAAGGTTTTATGAAATAGACTGAACAAAAGAACTAGTTGTCAATTTAGCTCAGAAGGAAGCCTCCATGGGCAGAAGTTACTCATAAAGAGGCTTGGGATATAGAATCCAGACAAAGAAATTTAAGCCTAAAAACAATGGTCCACAGCTTCAGTGCAAACATTTTTATCTCACAATCAGGATACTACCCTAACAATAAAGAGTTAAGGAGAAAGTAAAACACAAAGTGGAGAAGCAGATTAAATTTAAATATATACAAAAAATATTTATTAAGTACCAACCAAGTGTAAGTAATTTACAAGGCCCTGACAACAGTATCAGCTTTTGTTTGCTCATGTCCAAAATCTGGCATTCATCATTACTCTTTTATTTTTCTCAGAACTCTTGAACTAGTCAGCTTTCTGTTGATATGACCAAATGGCTGACATGCACAGTTTAAAGGATAAAAGATTCATTTGGCTCACAGTTTCAGAGATTTCAAGGTCAGCAGGCTCCATAGTTTTAGGTCTACAGCAAAGCAGAAATACCATGTTGGACAGTGTAGCAGAAACCTGCCAAATTCCTGGCAGTCCGAAAGCACAAGACAGGGAAGAGCTGGAGCAGAAGAGGCCAGGGACCTGATACAGTCCCCAAAGTCAGGTCCCCAGGACACACACAGATATACCTAGAAGTTTGCTTTATTAGTCTTCTCAAGTCAATCAAGTCAATAATCAAGATTAACCATCATATCTGTTATTCAATGCACCATCATCCAATCCAATCTGAATGCAAAATTTTCTTCCCCTACATTTCTCCAGTAACAAGGTTAATGACATCAACATTAGTATATATGGGCTTCTAAGTCATTCTCCAATGACTTCCTTCATTTCATTTTAACCCTTGGGGTGGACACAGAGCAGCAGCATGCAGAATCTCCTTTAAGGAAGGGGTTGCTTCAGGTGCAATAAGTACAGACAGACCGTCTAGCTCTCAGTAATTTCAGAATCAATCTTTCTGCAGGCCTTCTGACTTGGATGCTACACCCTATCACCCAAGCCCACATCCAGTGACACAGACAAGGTACATGGTCTCAGACCAAGACTTTAAAAACGCTTCCTCCCATGGACTTATACCTGCTGAGTTCCACTTCTGCCCCACTGCCTGTCATAGGCAGTGACTCCCAAAAGATATTTTGCATTTTGTCCCTATCCCCAGTGTCTGCTTCTGACATCAGTCACTCAGTTCCCCTCAGTCCCAATCCATATCTTGCTGACATCTATTACTGCTCTAATTACAAATTTCCCACTCTGCAGCAACTGTTTTTTTTTTTTTTGTTTTTTTTTTTTTTGTACCAGGGATCAAACTCAGCACCATGCACTTGCAAGGCAGGCGCTTATGCTGCTGAGTTAAATCCCCAGCCCTTATGGCAACTTTGATCCCATCACAACTTTCAATCTACTGGGCCCTTCTCTTACTCCTATTTTGTCATCTTTCCTAGTTTTCTCTTACCTCCTTCTTTAACCAAGATCCCCTGAGCCAACACAATATCAAGCATACTCTTGCTATTTCAGTATACCAGTTCAGTCTGAGAGTTGCTAATTCTGGAGAAGCTCAAAATTATGGTTTACAAGGGAAAGGAATTAGTACAGACCACATAATTTTATAACAATTTTATAATAGTCACCCAAAGAGTCAAATGCAAAGAGTGCAGGAGATCTGTCCACATACTAGAGGCCAAAAGAATCCAGTTGTAGGCCTGGATCCGATGGCAATGTCTTACATGAATCCAGCTGAAGACCTAGAACCAAGATAATCCCTTCCACAAGTCCAGCTGGAACCCCTGAGTCCATGACAATGTCTAAAACATGTCTTTACCAAGGATCTGCACTGGGAAGGCCCCAAGGTCAGTGGTAGAAGCTAGAAAGTCTGTAACAGCAGGCTAAAGGTTCTGTGCCAGCAGGCTTAGGTATCAGTACTAGATCCAGGAATCAATGCTCAAATTAAGGACCAGAGCTTTCCCAAAGTGAACTGCATCCATCCTCAGCAACAAGGAGGTCCCAAGCTCCTCTGGGGATGAGAACATCTGAGTTCCTATCAGGAAAACCAGCACAACCCATTTCTCTGGAAGTATCAACAGTACCACTTTTTCCTCTCCAGTTCTCCCTTTTATGTTGTTGGCAACAATTCTCACCTAGGTGCTTCCAAGTTGATTGAGTTCAGCTGGGTGTTACAAGCTGAACACTAGTTGTCAGTCCATCATAGAAGGATTGTGGAAATGCTATATTCATCAGTGAATTCATCCATTGATGAGTTCATAGCTCTATGTACTCTTAGGAGGTGAAGTCAGGCTGGAGATGATTACTGAGGCATTACCTAAAAGAGTATATCCTTTCCACAGCTCCTCCTTTCTCTCTTAGCTTCCCACCTATCATACAGTTGGACACCTTATGCTCTCCTATACCACTCCATCATACTGTTTCTGCCATGGAGCCACCCAAATATGGAATAAAACCCTCAGTCAAAATAACTTCTTTAAGTTACAGGTGTTGAGCATTGTTTCTCAGCAAGAGGGATTTGACAAACACACCCACTTTCCTGCCTTTACTGTGTTTATACTTAAGGACCACTCAAGAGGAATGAATAATAGCATACTGGCCAACAGCAACAGGCCCTCACCACTGTCCTGAAAATCCATGACATTTCTCTGAATAATTCCCTCTCCTGCTGTTTGACAGCCCTGCATTCTCAGACCCCAAGCAACACTACCTGCTCCCTTTACTCATACTTTGTAAAGAAAACTGATGTCAACAAACTGAACATCATTCACCTTTTCATTTCTAGAAAAATAAGTGTTCTTATACCAACTCTAGCTTTCTAACCTTTTCAAATAGGGTTCTCCCAAACCAGTGCCAATTCCTAAGTCTTACAACATTTTTCAACTTATTTACATGTTATAAATTGTATATAAATGCCCTGCCAAAGCCTCATGCACTCAGAGCTGGGGCTTTTTGGAGGTGGTTGGATCTAGGGTGTGTTATATTGGGATAAAGGGTATATGATAACTACATTGGTCTCACTTAGATCTGGGAATGGATACTGGAAGCTTCACTTGGTGTGTAGATGGCACCAACCAATAGGCTTGTAGCCTGAAGGGAATATAAAGAGATAAATGGAAGGTAAACGGCTTGCTGCCCTGCCATGGACTGTTTCTCCTCTGCTATGCCCCTCTGTCACGCTGCTCTGCCTTGGAACAAGCACACTATGGACTGAAACCTCTACAACCTCTGAGATGAAATAAACTTTTCCTCCATTAACTTGTGAGTGCTGTTCTTCTTTTTGTCAGCAACAAGAAAATGAAGATATTATAGAAATAAAAATTTACCCCTACCTAAAAAAATAAAGAAAAACCAACAGCAAAATTAAAGTCTGACATAAATAAAGTATTATTTAATGAGGTATGACTATAAAGTATAAGAGAAGTTCCATAAGCCAGATTTACTTTTTCAAAATTTGTTTTCTAGTTACTTCCGACATTAACAATAAATTACCTAGAAAATCTGAAATTGGAGAGTAATGAAAAATATATAGTAACAGAAAAATTTGAAATTGGAGAGTAATAAAAAATATATATAGTAACAGAATATAGACTATATTTTATATATACATACAAACATAAAATACATGTGTAACTTATCTATATGTGGTGGTGGGGTCCAACTGGATCTCTTGTTTATTACATACTTAGTTCATACAATAAAGGCAGCTGATTCAGTCTAGAAGAAAGTATCTTTGCCAAATAATGCGAATCTCAATTAGAACTGTACCTCTAAAAATAGAGTAATATTAAAGCCACAGTGTGTTTATTAAACATTCTGACTCTAAATTATTCTCTAGAGCATAATTCTTCAGAAAAGCAGGCAATATAGTTCTTCACCTTTGAGGGATCACAAAAGTCTTTAAAAATATTAAACTATTGATTCTCTATGTAAAATACACACCACACACATACACACAAGTGACAACATTTTATATATAATCCAGTGGGTTTATGGCCTTAAGAGTCTTAGGTATAAGAGAATTAGTAGCATTTCTTGGGGCTGGAACCAAATTAAAATGCTGAAATAAAATTCTAAGAATATTACTTTTTCTCTACATGTATGTCCTTGGTTTAGATATTTAAACTTTTCCAAACTTTATGTATTTGTCAATAAACAACAAAGTAGTAACTTTCTTGTCTTAAAGAATTTATCCCAAAGAACAAATAATGTGTGAAATTCCATAGAATTTTTAAAGAAAACTAAAAATGCTACTTATTATAACACAGAAACACTGTTGTGTATTTTGCTAATCCCTACTATTAAATAAGGTACAAGAGTCAAATTCTCAGAGAAAATCAAGCTTAATTTTTATAGCATTATTCTAGAGATTAAAATATAGCAAAATAATGAGAAATGTTAAAGTCAGAGGAATGGAAGTCTAAAAAGGAACATGATTGCTGCCTTCAGATATATGAAATGCTAAATTATGAAAAAGAAGTTAAGGTTATTTTCTGTGGTCATAGAAGACAGTAAAAAGACAAAAAGGTTTGAATCTTTAGTCAAATTGGAAGAATTAGTTTTACTGCAGTGTAAACATTGTACAGCAACTATAGCCTATAACAATTTATGACAAATTTAAATAATGAGAAGTGTACAAAGATTCCAAGCAAATAGAAATGATATACATTTGAATATTACAATGATGTGATCATTATACATATTACATTTAATATATGTATCAAATTGTCACATAGTAGCCCATAAATATGTATAAATGCTATGTGTTAGTTAATAAAAATTTAAAAGGCAAGTTCAGCTTTATAGGAGAAAAATGTGCTAAAGATTAGAAAAGTATGAAAAAGTAATAGCTATTTTAGGAGATAGTTTCTTCCTTGTAACTTAAATCTTTGTTTTTCTTAAAAGTAGCTGAATATCCATTTGTCATGGTATCATACAGGAGATTTAAAGCACTGATTAGTAAGAAACAATTTCAAATGTAAGATTCTGAGATTTCATAAAAATGGCTTAGGATTGAACTCATAAATATTAGTAAGTCAGAGACTATCACCAAGGGTTTTTACAGTGGTCAAGTTCTTTAAAGAATTCATCATTGTATTGTCACAGTCATATAGGATCATAACAAGAGAACTAGAATTATAACATGTCTAATTATTTCTGGTTATATGTAATTCCATCAAGAACAAAGAAGAATATTGCAACCATTAAAGAGAAGATTATTATGAAGCAATATGAACAATGTTTCAAAAGACTAAGAGGATAGAAAAATATGGAAGCATTTAGTGCTTTCATTTTATAAGTAAAAATGTTTTCAGGGACCATAACCATTGGTAAAGAGGTTAATATTTAATACTCAACTTTCTGTGAGGGGAAGGAGCACTAATTCATACAATTTGCTGATTTGTGTGGTGTAAATATTCCTCATCATGATCAATTTCAAGCATTAATATAATGTCCTCAAAAACAGAGAGATGTAACAATCAGCTCCAAGGAGCCAATTCCACCCGGCTATGACCCACCAATGAGTCTGTAACTATCCTCATGATTCTTACTGTATAACTTTACTACCATCACTAAACCCCCCAAACCACATCTAGGGTAATGATGTTATTTCTTTAAATACAGTCTTTTTCCATGTTAGTTCTAACTCTGTTTTATAGACATAAATTAGTATTTATGTGTCAGTGTAAGAGTTGCACTCATGGAAAATATTCCTCTATTAGTGTTTCCTATCATGTGATAGCTACATATTCCATAAGCTTAGGTCAGAGCAGAGGGAAATCAGAGTGACTGTGACAGAGCTAGTATGAATCAATAATTTATATTTACTAACTTGGTATAGGCATAATACACATGTGATTGGAATATGCTACATTCATAACAGCCAAAAAATCATTTAGTTTAAATATCTGAATCAATGCCTAACAAAACGAAGCTCCCTTTTAGTATGGAAACATTCCATACATGGAAACCATATGAAGGGATTTTATATTCCCATACTGAATTTCATACAATGAAACATATGTCTTTTCTACTATGTCCTTTTAAT
This sequence comes from Hydrochoerus hydrochaeris, assembly GCA_004027455.1. Taxonomy (NCBI): domain Eukaryota; kingdom Metazoa; phylum Chordata; class Mammalia; order Rodentia; family Hydrochaeridae; genus Hydrochoerus; species Hydrochoerus hydrochaeris. Next base: position 50,362 of record PVLA01008907.1, read on the forward strand.
TTATATATCCTAAATGAAGGTAAAATGTATAATAATATTTCTCTCAGGGCAATATTAATCAATTGCTGAAAAACGAGAATTTCTGAGAAAGCATCCTCTATTTTACTGTGCATTCGAGCATACAGGAATAAAATGCATAATATATGGAATTGTCTTACAATGTTTCATCAAAGAATAAAAAGAAAATTAAATAGGCAATAAAGTAAAAAAAGTAAAATCTCAATAGCTATCTAATGATTAAATGGAGATAATTAGTATGTTGAAACTACATATTTGTAGCCGAGTGCAATGGCTCACGCCTGTAATCTCAGCACCCGGGAGGCAGAGGCAGGAGGATTGTTGCAAGTTCGCGACCAGCCTGGGCTACAAAGTGAGCTCAAGGCCAGCCTGAACACATAGCAAGACTCTGTCTCAAAAAGACAAAAAAAAAAAAAAAGAAAGAAACTACATATTTGTGTTTATTTTGAAATAAACAAATAAACAAAATTGCCAGAAATACAGTAGTTGCAATCAACACAGTTAAAACATTTGTTGATGTTCTCTGGATTTACTAATGTCTTCTATACGAAGTCTCCATAAACCCATTGAAGCATATTTCAATAATGCATGCATTTTTATCATTATTCAATAACTGAATAACAAATTCAGTCTTGCAAACCAAAAGTACTTACTTAAAACCATTCACCCTTTTAAGTAGTCTCCAACCTCATCACTGGGCTTGAACACAAAATCTATGAACTGAGTATATCACCAGCTCTTTTTTTATTTTGAAACAGGATCTTGTTAAAATCATCAAGCTGCCCAGGCTGACGATAAATTTGTTATCCTCCTGCCTTGTTTCCCAAAATACTGAGATTACAGGTGTGCACTACTATGGCCAGCTGTGGAAGATCTTTTTTTTTTTTTTTTTGATAATGCACAGATAACTAGCACCATGTTTATAATAGTAATTATCCTTGTATTAAAGTAACTTTCTCAAGGTTCACTACCACCTTGGTCATTTTGCTTAGAACAATTTTTCCTTAGTACATACAAGCCTGCCAAATAGCACATACTCAGTAAGCAATAGTTTAGGCTAAGCAGAAGGTCTGCTAGCACAACACATCATTACAAGTGTTAGGTTCACACAATCTGCTTAGGCATGACAGGCAAAGGTTATCAACCAAAGGATTCACCTGACTTAATGTATACTTGTTGTATCTCTCCAAAATACACAGTAGGATGAAGATAAAACATCAAAATTGGGTATATGATTTTAACTTGGGAAAAGCTTCAAATTCTTGGCTCAAAATAAAATATTATTTTGTCTAAGTAGGTTCATGAATTTTATGTTTTAATATATTGCTTCATCTTTATTCTCAGTGCTTTTGAAATAGTTAAGTCTGTTGCCCACTTTTCCCAAGGAATGTAACCATCTTGAAGGCAATCTCTTTTTATCTCCTACTTCAGTATAATGCCTAAATCATTAATAGCATTCAGGAGTTAGTGAATGCAATAAGTATAAATACATATTGAGAAGGTGTAAAAATTACTATAAATTTAAATGTATTAGACAAATTGCAAACCTAGATACATGTTTGAGGAATATGAGAAGATATTGATTAGTTTATCCTGCTATTTTAAAAGGTAAATGCTTTTGCATTCCTATTTCCTATTTACCTGACAAAAATAAGTCTCAAATGCAGATTAAAGAGTTTTATATTGGCCATGTTGGAACTTGGGGTGCTGGGAAAACAAGCAGCCAGCTCGCCACTCTGGTAAGTGGCTGTGGACCTGCCAACACACGGGCTAAGAATCAAACATTATCATCCCCCACCCCCTTAGCAAGTGGGAGCCGGAGGTCTAAGTATCTCTTCGGAGGATGAACGTATTCAGTGTGGCAAGCAGGGGGGATTTCCTTCTACCATCACTTTAAAGGCAAATATTTTTATCACTGTTTTGCTCAGTTCTGATTAATGGTACTACTCTATTCAATATTCTGCTTTTATAAGTTCGATATTTCCTTCCATTTTGCTCTACCTGATTGAAAGACCAGCTATTGTGAAGAGAATGGGATGTACTATTGTGCCTATTGCTGTTGTCCTGGTGACCTGCTGTGATGTTCTGTGCCAATTTCACTGCACTGCCTCTCATGGGTTTGTTCTGTCTTGTTCTGCTGTATTTTGCTATCTTCAAAAGAAAAAAAAAGATAACAAAGTAACAAAATACCTCCAAAAAACTCCCAACTCCACCAAAGCTGATCCATAGGGCATGGATGAGGATAAACTCAAAAAGAAAGCAACAGAATTATATAAGGTGATTAAAAAGTAAATAACAACAAAACAGATCAGTAAGGTACTGAACAAGCTGAAACATGATATAACTAAACAGATAAAGGACTTAAAAAGCAAAAAGAGGAAAAGAAAGTGCTCTAAAGGATATAACTGCATGTATGTTTAAGTGTGTAGGATTGATAACCATGTTGCTAAGTTTTTATTGGATCATTGAAAAGAACTGTTTTCAGCCTCACTGTTTGAATGTCCACTTTGTATGCTTTAATTCTGTAACATGAAAAACTATGTCTAAGATGACAATATGTAATTTATCAACTAATGATTTCTTACTCTTTATATTTTGTAATTCTGTATTGTTTCTACCCTTTTTTTCTATTGTTTTTTTTTCTATAATAAAAAAAATTTTAAATTTTATATTAAACTAAAACCTCATACTCTAGCTTAAAACAAATTTCCAGGAAAGTTCTACCATAAAATTCTAAATTTCTTCAAATTAGCATATTCTCTGAACAAAATTTTTAATGTGATACTTCAAAAACATTTTAAACAAAAATTTCTGGTCCCACTTAAAACTTTTAAAAGCCAATAACAAATGACTTTAAACTACTCAATGATATCAATTCTTGCTTGCTTTTTCTTTATATCTTTACTTAGTAAATATTCAGTCTATGAGTCATGCAGGCTGGGAGGAGAACCAAGAAGCCAACCCACTCTCCTGTGCGCTAGCAGCAGCTATGTGGCCAGGAGGAGAACCAAGAAGCCAATTCACCTTCCCATAAGCCAGTGACAGCCATGTGGGTCAGGAGAACCAAGAAACCAACCCACCTTCCCATGAGCCAGCCAGGAGGAGAACCAAGAAGCCAACTCACCCTCTTGTGAGCCAAGAGAAGCCACGCCGGCTGGGAGGAAAACGAAGAAGTCAACCCACCCTTCCACAAGCCAAGTGGCGGGCTGGCTGGGTGACAAGAAGAGTCTCCCTGGCCAACGAACTGGCTGATTCAGAGGAATACCAGCTGAGATGATAACAACTGAGGTTAATGCTTGCATTGTTTGATTGACTTTGCCAGTGTAAAGCCAGTAGTCTGAGCATCTATTTAGAGGATAATAATATGCAATATAGCAACTATAAGGGATTTCCTTCTGTCTTGTTTTTGAAATCCAATATTGTTCTCACTGAAAAAAAAGGTTCAATCTTCAAAGCCATGCTTGTTTGCTCTCATAAAAATCTATTTTAATATTAATTGTATGCAAAGATATATTTTATATCAGTATGTGAACAAAAGAGAGAACTTTTAGCATGTAGCAAGCACTTCTGCAAAGTTTTTCATTTAATAATCTGATTTTCTGCTGTTAATGCTTCTTTTGACTTTATAAAATGACTACAGTTCTTATCTTCTTAGACACAATAGAGAGACAATATTAGAATGATTACAAAATGCTTGTGGTAGTACAATTTTTCTCTGATCCTTTTTATATACAACTCCATAGAGATTTTAAAGGATTGTTTTGGCACCCTACAATCATTTATTTACTAAATTTTTGAGGTTGATGTTATGAAAATGAATTAAAATATTGTTATGCAGATGATGGTTAGAGACAATGTACTTCTGATACTATGTAATCATTTTTATTCCCAATACTATTTTGTCTAAGATCCAAAGTCTTATGAATTGAAATAAGTTGTTCTTCAATGTTTCAAAACCTGATTTATTAGTTGTTCACATTCCATCTGCCTGAGAAAACTGCAATGTGCCTTCACTTCCAGTGGCTGCCAAAAGACTGGGGACCAATTTTTCTTTCATTTTATCATTTGATCAGCTCGTCAGACACATGTTAAGTTCTCCTTTTGACTACATAAACCACTTAAAATTCATGCAGTCTTTTAAAGAGCAGGCCAGTATATAAGGAGCTTGATTAATGCATTTGTCATCTTCCATATTTACCAGTGTATCAAAAGAACCAGTCTTTTAAAATGTCCTTGCCAGTAGTCTAAACTACACTAAAGCTAGGATATAAGAGTGATGATTGTCCAAAGACAGAAAATAAATTACTTTATCATTACTAAGAATGCATCTTATGCTCTATAGCTACAAAATATACTAGGGTCTATAAGCAATAACAAGTAATAATGACTTATGGAATAATCTGAGTGTCTCAGAAGTTTTATGGAAAAGAGAAAGAAAATGATACAGAGGAGGAAAATGCAAGGAAGACACTTTTAAGGAGAACTCTACTATTAGACATATGAGAATGGGGCTGATGGTTCTGTAGTAAATGGAGTTGCAGGAAATCCAGGCCAGAATTTGGGTTTGGAGGGTTATAAAGATGTTCCAGGAGATGCCATAACTATATTTGAATAAATGTAGATTGTTGTATATGAATAAATGTAGATTATTGTGCATGGAAAAAAAAATAAGACAACCACAGGAAATAACTCCATTGTGTCTTATGGAATAGAAATTAATACAAGACCAGGTCTTACTTGGGGGAAATACAGTATTTTCACCTCTGCGGCTTTCAATTCTTTTGGTGGGAGGGATGTGGTTCAAACTCACACCTCACACTTGCCAGGTAGGCACTTAGGCCACTGAGCTAAATCCTCAGCCCTCAACTTCACTCTTACTGATAGTGATTTGGAAGTTGCTCTATTAAAATTGTCTTAGTCAGTGAACAATTCTGAGTCCTCATCTTTCTTACTGGATACAACATAGCAGCATCAGTTGATTTAATTAATCACTTCCTTCTTGAAACACTTTCTTAAGGTTTTCTTCTTAATTTCCCCTAATTTTCTGACCCCTTATCATCAAGTACTCAGGCTCAACACCTGAACACTCTCTTGCTCTACTTATACTCCAATTCTAACTTCATTTAACCTGGGTAACTTAGATATCATCTACATGATAATAACATTTTAATTCAGATCTCCAGCCCAGACCTCTCCTGATCTCAACTTGCATATCCAAGTCCCTACTTGACACATCTACTGGAATTCTAATAGACACAAATCTGATCTGCCCAAAACTATACTCTGACCGACTTTCCATCCTTTATCAGTAGTCATCCTAATCTCAGACAAAAAGGAATAAAGCACTGATTTACCCAAAAAAATGTATGAATCTTAATAAAATGTATGAATCTTAATAAAAATGTATGAATCATGATAAGTGGAAGAAATTAAACAGAAGGGTTATATATTATGTGGTTTAATTTATACTTAAAGCCCAGAATAGGCAAGTCCATGTAGTCGGAAAATGGACTGATTATGGTCAATTGTTGAGAAAATGAAAAATTGAAAGTGACTACTAATAGATAATAAATATTTGGGGGAGTGACAAAAATATTCTGGAATTTGATAGTGGGGATTTTTGTACAACTTTGTAAAATAGTGAATATTATAGTATGTGAATTTTGTTGCATTAAAAATACAAAATAAATGAAAGTGAAGAGAAATTGTAGGAACTTTATTTGCTTTTATATTTCAAATATTTAAAATATCATCTGAAAATAGTCCTCAGAAAGTCTGCTAAATAAATGACAAATTATTCTCTACAGTTCAGACATGTGTACACACCTATTATTTTACTGTTTTCTGTTTTTCACACAGCAAATCTAAAGATTTTGAAAACAAAACAGAAGTTAAGAACAGAAGTCCTTTGTTCTATCCTGAAATCAACTCTAAAAATTAATGTAAATATGCAACCAGAGCAAAACAAGAAATACCAAGTCAATTTTTTAAGTTCATAATACTCTCACGTTAAGATAATTTTACTTATTTAGATACTTGCATGACATTTCATTTGATATATTTCCTCACCAAGAATAAATTTAAATCAATCCAGATAGGCATTTCAAAACAACCTCATGTAGGACAAAAGGCACAAAAAATGGTGTCCCACCTTCAAGGTCTTTATATCCTACAGAGGTAGAAAATAAAAATGTCCTAAAATTTTAAAAGACAAAAGACAAGTAAATAATTAAAATATATAGAATTTAGTTTGGTGACATCTAAAAAAATGCATTCAATATACTTTTATTTCCTGTAATCTCAGTTTCTGTGGAAAAGTAAACATTCATTGAAGTAGTAGTGGATATTCAATAACTTTTTTAGACAAACACAACAATACATTTTAAAACCTAGAAAACTATTCCCCTTTCTCAACTCTAACACATACATACTTAATTCTTTTACCCAAATAATGGCTCTGATTTTTCATTTCCCATTCCAAGAAAAGAGATTATTCATAACAATAGGGCTGTAGGCTGTCCCAAGTGTGCTGGTGCATGAGCTGCTCTGCTCATGCCAAGACACAGAACACACCTGTCAAAAAGAAAGACCCAGCTGAAGCTGAAATGTCTGATTCCCTAGATTTCAGTCTGCCATATCAAATTCCTCAACCTGTTCATCCATAATCTCTTTTAGATGGGTTTCTCTCCCTTCTCATCATTGCAGCTTTGTTTAGCCTGAAATTCAATCAAAGATGAATTAGGCTTTAGGAAACATTCCCATTCTAGCTCTGAAGTCACATCAGAAACCCTAGACCCCGTGTTAATTTTGTTACAGCTTTTAGTTCTCGCATTTCAAAGCAAAATCACATCCCCCTGGAGAGTGCCACCAATATTGGCAAGAAAGCACAAGGGGCTGCCACACAACTCAATCACCAATAATAACTGAGGAAACTCAAGCCTCAGCAGACATTAGTAATCATGGGAAAACAGCCAGAACTTTAATCACAATTCTTTCAAAAACAGCCAGGGATTTTGAAATGCTGTTATTCTAGGATATGACCCTAATGCAGTGTTTAATCAAAGCCAATGCCAGTACATGAACAACCTGAAGACTTTAATGAAGAGCAATTTCATGAGAGTCAGTGTGTCAGCATCATGTTGGACCAATTTAGCAAAGCTCCAAAACCTACACATACATGTACATTCTATAGTCACAAATTTGTGATTCCATGCACTTGGGATGATATAGTTATATAAAAATACACACGCATGCACACAAGCATGCTCACAGATGTACATATTGCTATTTAGGATAGAGTCACATAATCAAGGTAATATTATTAATGGAAGTACAAGAAAATGGAAACCTGTTAACTGGTGACCAGCTGGGTGGGCAGGTGCAGGATCTCGATGGGATTGCCCCAAGGACCCAGAGATGGTTTGCAGGCTTTTTTCAAAAAAGAAGTTCGGGACAGAGCATTTCCATTGCCAGGCCTCAGCTGGCAACAGACAAAAGGCCCAGATGTGTAGCAAACCATGCAGTTTGACTTAACTCCACCATCAGCTCTATTTTTAAGCAATGTCCTGGCAAAAAGGCAAAGGCCATGATCACACCTTAAGATACAGCAGCTGCCACAACTGCTTCTGTAGCTACAGAGAGCACAGTGGAGCTGTTCTCTATCATTATGGATAAAGAAAAATAGAAAACTGCTAATTCTTCTTGTCTACTCTTTACCTGCTCGAACAACTTCTCCCTTCTCCCTACTAAGAAAGAATTAGAAATGGCAGTAAGTAGAGGGAATAGGGAGAGAAAAAGGAAGAGGTTGTATTAAAATGTTTAATTCATTTTGATAGGTTTCTACCAGCAAATGTGAATAGAATAGTAGGAAATATATACAACAATTCAGAGTGATTCACAACATGGAAGAATGAAAGGAAATGAGGTAACGCTTGATTTTTAACTCTGTGTGTGTGTGTGTGTGTGTGTGTGTGTGTGATATTTCTTCAGACTACTTCATCTCAGTCAATATATTTATTAGATCTTTCTAAGAAAAGGGGAAAATCTCGTTCAAATAGAAATAACATGGCTATCAGTAAGTACTCCAAGTCAATGATACCAATTAATATCAAAACCCAGTTTCAATGAGTTAAAATTCAATCTCAGATTTTTATTCCTGAAATAACAACCTCATTCACAAAGAGGTTAATAAAAAAAAATGCTAAATAAATTATTCTCCAATTTTTAAAAAATGCAGTATATTAACAAAGGAGAGGCCAGGCAATAGATTTGGTGTTTGTTCTATTCCCATATGCTCTCACAAGGCAGTGGTTAGGAGATTATTCTCAGGACAGGTAATTCACACCAAATCTGTTTTCACGTGTATACTGATATTTAATTATGTACTTTCTTGGCACAGTTTATACAAAATTAGTTACTTTATAGAAGTTAAGGAAATGGCTTTTTCATAACTATCTATTCCTATATGACCAGAGAAAGTCTTGAAATGTTAAGAAATTAAGCCAGCAGAGTTTAAAACTGTTTCAGAAACAAATTCCTGTCCAACAAGCTGGGGGGTGGGGGGGTGTGAGAAGATGACAAATGTATAAAGATTCTTATTTTCTCCTCAACCAGACTTGTTTTGTTTTTTTTTGGCTTTTACTTCTTAAATTATAAATCTTTAGAACAAAGGAAAGATCCATACATAAATGTTGAGACATTATCTTTTAAAAAAAAAGTTATCTGCCTTATTGGAAAAGTTGAAACAATGATTTTCTCCATCAATGCAAAGAATAGAGGCTACTCTGAATATAGGTAATCTGGGAAGTGGGAAACTACACCACCCTCGTTTCACTGAAGAATTAAGCTGAAGAGAAAAATATCTTACAATAATATTGCAACTAAAGATCCAAACTGCATTTGCAGTCATACTCTCTGAAGACTCACACTACTGTGAGGCAAACTAGTGCTGCTAAAGCAATCAATGAGAAGGTTAAAATACGGTAAGGTGGGACACCTTCCCTAAGATCCCTATAGGAGGTTAGTGGCTTGAAACAAAAATGCTTGCCAGGCGTGGTGGCTCACGCCTGTAATCCCAGCACTTGGGAGGCTGAGGCAGGAGGATCCTTAAGAGTTCGAGACCAGCCTGGGCTACAAAGTGAGCTCAAGGCCAGCCTGAACTGTATAGCAAGACCCTGTCTCAAAAAGACCAAAAAAAAAAAAAATATGCTAGGTAATCCAAAGAACATTTGAAAATTTCCAAAAAATTACAGATATGAGTAATTTCTAGTATTTATTCTATAATTTTCTTACAGTATGATACTTAAGGGTAATAATGTCAATTTGGGCATGAACTTGCACCTTGTAGAATGGAAATCAAACCACATTTCCCAATCCCATTACAGATACCAAAATAAATGACAAGAAGTATGTGAACATAATTCAAATTCAAGGAAAAGATTTGGCCTATGCTCATCTGTCTTAGAAACAATCAACATCCAAAGACAACACAGTATGTGTTACTTAATGCTACAGATGTGGTACTTAATGCTAAAAAGATTAATTGGGTGTTTGGCATCAAAAACAAAATAACACACCATATTCAATAAAGCATACCACATGCATATTACACAGTAAAGTGATCCTCTTTTAAACAGCAATTAGTCCTCACATCTTATGTGAAGCACAGTTGGGGCTAACAAATGTAACCAAAGGTTCATGACAATGTAGAAGAGACAAAAAAAGACAAACATAAAGAGAAGAGAATTTGGCAGCATCCAGAAAAAACACGTAACAAAAAAAGAGGGAGCCCATGTGTACTGTTCTTGAAAATTTCTACTTCCTTCAAAAAAATCAATGGATGTGAAGAAGCTTCTTCATTTACAAAGTCAAGTCTTAGACTGAAAAATGAAACTACAATGCTGCCAACCAACAACACAAACTGAACCACACACCTAATTGTGAATTTTCCTGTAGCCACATAAAAAATATAAAATAAGACAGATAAAATTGATTTTATTAATATTTTATATAATCTAAAATATCCAAAATGTTATCATTTAAATATACAGTCATGACAGAAATTGACATACTTTATTATTTTAAATTTTGAATACAGTTTGTATTTTATAGTTAAAGCAAAACTGAATTCAGACATTGTGTTCTCCTAAATAATTGATCTGTATTTGGGCTTCATAAAATTTATACTTACAAAAGTAGAATCACATATCCAAGTTGTTCCAGAACCAAAGTTTCCAATAATTAAATCAGTATACTCCTATTGCAAATAACATTAATGATTCTCTTCCTCACAGTAACATTTCAAGAACTCAATAGCTTCATGTGACTTACAGCTACCACAGCAAGCAGAAGAGTTATGTATATAAGGTTCTATACTCTCTAGAACAATGAATATATTTCTGGTGAAAATGGTAGAGATTTCAAAGGAAAAAATGTAGGTAAATAAAGTTCATCTACTAATAACTGATTATCTGTTCACTAATTATTCAGATGATTAGACTAAAAGGGTGTGGCAGAAAATAATGGAGGCTAATAATGACTCTCTTCTGATTTTTAGTTGAGCATCATATACTGAGCAAAAATCATTCTGGCCCTTGCAGTTACTACTCAAATTTTGGTCAGCAGAACAAAAATGAAAATATTGTATGGTTGCTTCTTGTAACCTTCGTGAAAAGATAACTGGACTAATTCTTTGGACCCTTTTAAATTTTGTCCCTGTCACCATTTAATGGCTGCAATGGTCACTGTTTTAGATCATGGTTCACCCACAAAATGAGCTAAATTATGTCAGAACCACAACTTGAAAGGACCCTGACTCGTCAAGAATATTGTTGAACAAGGTCATCAAACCAGGCCTGAACTATATCCTTATTTATAAATAAAGGGAAAAGCATGTATACTGTAGAGGCCACTGTTATGTTAGGTCTTGCCACAGAATCTAGTTCATACCAATAAAGTGGTTCCTCTAGTAATACTATTACTGCAACATTCAACAACATTGATGACCTGGCTGGCTGAGGGGGATACTCCATGCACATTGAAGAACACACAAAGAACTGAAAATCTGATTGCTTACCTAAATTCTTACCATCCACAATTTCTTTTTTTTAAAGAATCCCAATTTTGTTGTTCTGGACAAAAGCATTCCTTACAAGACAGACCCAATGCAACAGATGAGTTTAAAAACAGATTTATATTTCAGGCTCATGAGACATGAGGACCTTCTGGTAAAGTTTTGTTTGCCTAAATTGTGAAGAAAACTCAAAAAACAAGGGGATCTGTTATGGTTTGTGTCTGAGTAACCCACCAAAGCCTCATGTAGTCATGGAAGTGGCTGAATATAGCTTTTTCTTTAGCTAGCGACTGGTTTGTTGTCAAGCAATGGAACTGGCGTAAGAGTGCTGTACCCGCTAAGGGGTGGGTAGCTAGCATACAATATAGGGAAGGAAGAAGACATGCTTTTCCCCCTTTTTATCCCGTTTTGCTCTTGTTGCTTGCAGCTGCGATGAACAGCTGCCCTTTAGCCATGCCATCATGCCTTGGAGTATTGACTGAAATCTCCAAAACCTGTAAGCTAAGCAAACCTTTCCTTCCTTCAATTTGGGCACCAGGTATTTTGTCTCAACAATGAGAGAACAGTAACCAAGACAGTGACTTTACTGCTTTTAGAGATCTCTGGTGAATGCTACAGCTATAAAACACTGCACTCATGTAGCAACCAAACTGAAGATAAGGTTCACACTTGGAAAAGGAAAGAGGTATGACAGCAGTGAAGAAACAGAGCAGGAGCTGCAAAGATTACCCTACTTTGGAGACTTCTTGTTGCTCTTATTGTTGTAGACAATGTACTGGGGAGAGAGGTGAACTTTTTTTTTTTTTAACAGAAGTGCTGTATTGTTTAAACACACTCCAAAATAAAATTAATAATTATAAATAAAACAAAAACATAGCTGAAGTATGGAAACATATATCATATGAAGTATGGAAACATATATCATAAGGAATAAGACTTGAAAACAGGAAAATCTGACTGAAGTGGACAATGAGACAGGGAATCACTATGTAGTCTAGAATGCCTTTGAACTTGCTATGCAACTCTGGCTGGCACCGAACTTGGGATGTGATATTCCAGCCTCAGTCTTGCGTATACCACCAAGACCAGGTTGTAAAATATAATTATAAGAGGTACTACTGTGAATTCATTTTGCAAATATAAGCAATTGTATGTGTAATTTTCCTATTTTAAAAAACAGCCTAATTTTGTCTTTGCCAAAATGTGGTAGGTAGAACATTAGGAAATCTAAGAAAACAGCCAGAAAAATCCCAATTTTCTCAAAAATCCATGTTACATTTTCTTTTAGAGATGTAAAATAAAATAAATAGCATTTTCTAGTACAGTTAAAAACAATGAAATCCAGATTAGGTCAAAGATAGAAATACTCAACAAATGTAGCATAAAGGCTGTGGGATAAGAGAAATAAATGACACATGGAAGGCACATGCAGAAAATTATAGAGACAGAAATCAGGGTAAGAATAATTCTATTTATAAGGTTATAAGCATTAAATGAGACATATACTCAGAATGCTTAACACAATGCCTAGCAATAGGAAGCACACATATGTGAATGTCTGAGTTATGATCAAAATACACATGAACATTTCAAATTTTTAAATGTATTACAGTAAGACACATGGTCATTAATCCCCATTGTAAATAACTCCTTCACATTCTTGCCACTTTCAGAAGAAGTTCTGGAAGTCCTCTTTCATGAATGTCTTTAGTTGTACCATCAGGGATACCTCTATGTCCTGAATTGATTCAAAATGTCTACCTTTCATGGTAATTTTGACTATGGGGAAGAGCCAGAAGTTGTATGGTACCAGATCCAGTGAATAAGATGGATAAGGACAACATTACAAAGGGGCAGAGATCAGGAGAGGGAAGAAAAGACTTTCTAGGAGTGGAATAATTACAGAATAATTATAATTATATTTCATCTATCAAGATCCAATATGCTTATTTACCATAAAGATCTGACAAATGGACTTCCCTAGTTATTCCTTTCATTTCAGTTTTCCAAAGACAAATAGATATTTTATAATTACATACACATTAGTGATTCAAGGAACAAGATGGCCTGTAGCTTATAGATTTTTAGCTAGATTATCTCAAACTCTGAAGGTTATGCCTGCCGGAAAAGGATTACCAGAGTTAATTTCAGATAATAAACTCAAGATACTGAGAACTAATGAAGAAAAGTCAGAGTCCACAACAAGAACAATAAAGTAGCATCTCCAGGCTTACTTTGCCAAATCTCTCTTTGCCTACATGTGATTCATTCTCGTTTCACCTATAAAAGGAAAAAACCACCTCCACCATACTTGCTGCACTACAAAAGTGCATACTATTCACAGCATTTTCTCTCCTGTATTTCTCTCCTGTATTACTGAGAGGTGTACACACTTCAGCAAAGGGAAATGGTTTATAATTAACCTGCAAAGAGCTCAGGTTCAGATCTTGCCAGAAATTTCTGGTGCAAGAATAATCTCAAGAGAATCCTGCAGTTCTAAATACAAAAAATACAGTTACTTAGCCTCAAGAGACTTAAAGCACACTTCAGACCACAACACACACCACTGCCCCAAGTCTACGTGTATCAGCCTTAGAGCAAAGCTAAGAAAATGACAAGAACAAATCCTCAAATCTGTATTTAATTACACAAATCCAACTATATGCTTTCATAATCCAGTGAAGTATCCATTTTGTCTATCTCAATTATGTACAGACCTAAAAGAAATCACTTTTACCAAATGATTGTTAAACAACATCCTTAACAAATTCATACTGGTGACTTGATTCCAGAAGACTATTTTCATGCAAATACATGGTTAAAAATAAAGGAAAAGTCTGTTGTTAGGAAATATGACCACTATAGTATATATGTATGTACTTATTTGCTAAAATGAAATTCTATCAAAATAGCAGGAAAGGATGCCCCCCCCCCAAAAAAAAAAGTCCTAGGGACAAATAATATAATGGCAAATAGTAATGTTAATATTTTATACATAGCAAGTAAATTATCCCCAAATAGAAAACCATAAATAATGAAATTATAAATAAGAAAATAATATTTTGTTTGTTTTTAGGATGCCATTTAATGTTTTTAAACAATGGGAGAGACGAAGGGTAGGGAAGAAGGAATAAAAGGAAGTCATTCATTCTGTGTACATGGTATTTAATTTCATTTTTGGAATGAATTGAAGATCTGGGTCTCATGAATCTAAATGCTGCCACATGGTCTAGTTCCTAATGATTGCTCTATTACACTAAAGGTGGATTTATTTGAACAATTAAATGGCTTGTCCAAAACAGAAAGCATTCCAGTCTTTCAGTAGATGAAATACACAATTTCCCTTAGGGGATGAATACAGGGCAAGAATACAAAGGAATATGTCTAACAATGGTAAAAATGTCAAAAACAGAAAATGTCAAATCCTCAAGGGGAAAATAAACTCAAACTCTGGTTAGCACTCCTACACAGTTCTTATGTGTGATGAAATTAGTGTATAGTCTCTCATAAAAGGAAATAGAAAAATAAGACTTAAAAAACAAAACCTGCTAGAACTATCAAAGTATAGTATTTGGTAGATTTTTTTTTTTCAAAGTTCAAAACAAAAGCAGTAGCAGTAACACGTCATTGTTGGCAACAAATTTAACTCTTCTAGGATAACTTTTTCTGCAAAAACAAAACTGAATTATAAAATTAGAGCTTCCCATTCTGAGTTTCTTTCTTATTTCAATTTCCTGTTTGGTATACTGGAAGCTAAATAAATATGAAGGACAAACTCAACCATTAATTATATATTCAAGCCACCTGATTTTTTTGATTGGTTCAAACAATGACTTGAACATTGTACTTGATAGGTTTAGTTCAGTCTTACATGTAAAAAAGAAAATCATATGAATAAAACTGGCTATTGACTCCATCTTCCAATGCCAGCATAGAACATTTTAAGCCTGAGCACTGGTACTTCAATTGGTTCTGCAGTCAGAGAGAGTTCTCTCCAAGATCAGTTTTCATTATAAAATTCAAAGGTACTATATCCTCATTCAAAACCTCCAAAGAGAAATAAATAATAGCTGACACTGGCAAGTAGTCTTTACTCTTCAGGTTTTCCTTTTGAAATCGTTTAAGTGTCCAGACTAATAAAAATTAGACAAATCAAATATTAAATATTTAACATATAGAATCCCAACAATCTAATAGATATAAATGATTTCTAGTTGTGTATGTTGATATTGTATCAATTCCTTGTGCAAATGATATCGTTTTCACCGCAGTAAAAAGGGGCATGAAGAATACAAACAACTAATACAAATGGTTCTTACCTTAAGGAGTCAACAATAGAGTTAAAGGTAAAGTCCATCAAATTGTATTCATCACAGCATAACAACATGTCTAAGACTGAGTACCAAGAGTATGTCAAATGCTTCAGATTTTTGAAAAGATAACATCTCAGAGAGGCCTTTCCCTTTCAACCTATCTAAAAGTCCCGATAGTGACATTTTATATCATCTTTCCTGCATAAATTTTTCTTATTACTTATATTAAAATCTTTTTTCTACTTCCAAATAGAATATAGGCACCAAAGTGGCAGTAATTTTTGTCCATTTCATTCATTTGGTATATTTGCCATTCCCCCAATAGTGCCAAAGTAAGTATTTGCTGAATAGATGAAATGAGACACAAATCATGAAGTTTGAGCTTTGCATGAGGGAGAAGGATAAAGAAGGTAAGGAAAGAGTATAAAGAAAGGGATGCATAAAAATATAGAAGGATTAAATATGACAGAAAGGCAGAGGCCTTAAATTTATGCCAAGATTTATGTTTAAAAAGATGAATTAGACATAGACCCAAAGGGCCTTGAATTCCAGGACCTATACTTGTTATAAATCACCGGTTTCAAAAATTTGTTTAAAGCAACAAATTCTTTGTCATAAGAGAACTTATATGGAAAACTGATATATTAGATAAAAATACAAGGGAAAATTTTTAATGTAAGTTTAAAAAAAAATAATAGCCAAAAACTAAAGGTATAAAAAACAGTGATACAAGAGAAAAATAATACAGAGCAAACTGGAAAGTTCTAAGGAAAAAAAGCAAAAGAAATTTGGGGACAAATATCTAACAAGTATTAAAGATACTTCCAATTTCATATTCAAACTGCACTCAGACTGCTGCTAAATGAAAGAACAAAGAAATCTAGGAAAATTAGAGAACATTACAAGAAAACTGACAGACAGAGACAGAGAGAAAGATTTATTTTCCAAAGTTCCTTATATGCTGAAGTCCCCAAGGTTCTGTTGTCTATAGTCTTTCTCTTCCTAGTCCCTCCCAGAATAATCAGTACACCATTACAGTATCAGATACATTGTTCCCTTGCCCTATCTATCCAAATTTATGTAAAAAACTCCTATAAAAATCTGATTATACAAATCATCTTCTTAAAATTTTTCATCAGTTTTCTTATTTCTTCTTCTGCTTCAGATCCTTCAAGGTCTATCATTACCTACAGCATAATGGTGACACCCCTTAGTGTGACACCCAAGGCTTTTCAAAATTGGGCCTCTCTCCCATCTCTTCATCCAGCTTCTCCTCTCCTTTTTCTCTTACATCAACAACTAAATAAACTATTTATCTTCTAAATGCAGTGGGTTTTTTCATGTCTTTGAAACTCTACTTATGATAATCCTCTTGCTTGATATTCTATTCTGTACACCAAGCTAACTCCTACCCATTATTTGAAATCCAGCTCAATGCTCTTTTCTTCCAAGTGTTCTCTCCATCACTCAAGTGCCATCTCCTAGCTTCCCACAACATCCTAAACACTATATCCACATAAAAGCATTTTAATCCCTGAATTGCTACCACTACTAGAATACAAGTCTTATTTTCCCAACTAGATGAATGTTCTTCAGTATCTAGTGCACAGCAGGCCCTCAATAAACACTGAACAAATGAATGAAACAGTAAGTTACACAAAAGATTATATGCATGAGAAAACAGAGTTGGAAATGTGGACTAGTATCTGAAAAATAGCTTAAAATTTGGTTAAGACCAGTGCTAATGTTTGAAGACAAAACAAAGTCTCAAAAAATCAAGTAAATAAAGAAAAGTAGAGGATCTGATTAGAATGTGAAAAACAAAAGCAAAACAAACCTCATTATTATAAAAGAAAAACAGTTTGTTCTAAAGTTAGGCCACAGTAATGGAAGCACAATTCTGTGAACATATCCAATACCACTGAGTTGCATCCTTTAAACATGTGACTTACATAAAATGTGAATCATATCTCAATAAAGTTGGTAAAAACATTAAAAAAATCAGTAACACTGATTTTTAACTTCTACACACATGAAGTTTCTGCATTCACTAATAAAAAGTGTTTTTAAAATCCCTGAGTTCATTTGTATTTTTACTCCATTGTTTTATTCTATTAATCTATAATTACTGTTTGAAAATTGTTCTACCTCAAGAAATAACAACTCTGATCCTTGTGGTTTATTTCTATTGCCATTTAAAATACACTTTCCTAAATGATCATTATTCCTATTCACACTAAAACAGGAAGATAACTAATCATCTTTAATATTAAGGAAAGCTTCCATTTATATAATCTTTAAAGTAAAACATTCTAGGGGCTTTAATGCAAATGGACAACAGAGACATAAATAGATTAAATTTATTTGATTAAATGTTTGAAAAACCTGGTTTAAACAATATCGCAAAGCAGACACTTATTTTTTGTCTTGAATGTAGAAGCTTCAGAAACATCTGTGCTTCTATAACATGACTCTAACATGTTAAGAAAATAAACATGCTAAGAGAATAAACAGCACTGTGTAAAAATGCTCTTCATAACAATCAAATGTAAAATTCTTTGACTATGTCCACTTCCTCATCTCATATTCTCCATTCCCATTAATTCTAGCCAATATTAGTAATTCAGAGTACTTTCTGGCTCCAAATATTTTCCTACCCTATATCAAAAGTAGCATCAAACAGTTTATAAGTTTTCACAGATCCAGTATCTGCCTTAAAGAAGCCATAATATGTGAATGAATGACCAATATATCAGGGTGAATCTACTTAGGGAGGATTCAAGAGGAAAGGTCTCCTCAAAGGTTTCTCCAGACTGCATATACATACTCATTATGACATTTACTTTGAATAGGATGCTAGGACATTGACATTGCTGGTGTCACAAAGATGAAAAATATAGTAATACACTACTTGCCACAAATCAACATTTCTAAGCATTCACTAAGTGGAAGTTACTACAGGAAGATGCACTATCTTTAAGGAAGAACTAAAAAAGAGAATTATTATCTGCAATGCATATGGGAAGATGTGCAAAGGTTGCCCTGACAATGTTTTACAGGAATCTTAAACCTCATCCAGGATTTGATTCAGTGTTAGTCATGTTTTTTAAGTCAAAGAAACCATGAAAAGGAATTTTTTAATGTACATCTTTCTGCATTGTTCAAATCTTTATAATAGTTATGAGTAACTTTCATATATTAAACACAAAAAAACTGTTGGAGAAGATATGGAATAATCTGAACCCATGTGGACTATCAATAGAAAATAAAATAGTGCAGTGTATGAAAAACATTATATAGATCCTTCAAAACATTAAAACTAGAATTACAGTATTATCCAACAATTCCACTTCTAGGTAATCAGCCAAAATAAATGAAAACAAGGTTTAAACACATATAACAGCATTATTCAAAACAGAAAGTCTAGAATCAGCCCAAATAGCCATCAGCAGATGATAGGATAAATAAAAAGTGGTATATACACACAATAGAATATTATGCAGCCATAAGAAAGTAGTTATTCTTTTTTTTTATTTTAAAAATGATAAAACAGAATAAAACCAATAAAAAAACAGTATAAGAGATACAGGACTTCAAAATATTACAAAATCAACAATAGTTACATAATGCCTTTTGATGTCTTCAAAATAGCTGCAGATAACTTCAGACATAGTAAAAAATCAAACAGAAGAGAATAGAATAGACACAATAAAAACAAAACAATGAATGCAATAAAGGATTTCAAAACAAGCGAATAGTAAATCCAAAATTGCTGCCATAATATATCTTGCTATCATTGAAATAGCTGCTCCTACCATCAGATTTAACATAAACAAAATGAAAGAATAAAACCTAAACCAACAAAACAATGGAAACGATATAGGGCTTCAAAACAAGACCATAGGGAATCAACAATGGCTACAACTCTCAGAAGACTTCCCCTAGATGCTACACTGTGTACCGCTATCCTCTGAACCTATGATCAGATCACTGGCCCTAGACCTGCAAGGTTATGTAACAGCAAAGCACTACAAGCATTCAATTGCATTTCACCTTGATAGCTATCATCACAGGCTGTTTCTCCAGATAAGCCAGTCACTTAGGTGGGGTAGGGCATTGATTCTTCTTGTTTGCCAGCCCATGCTCAAGAAGGGGTAGGGGTCTGGCTGTTCCCAATCCAGAAGCAGCCTGTGCATGGTGCTGGTGCCCAGACTGAGCTTACTTGCTGGTGTAGCCTTGTTCTCTTTCTCCCTGGTCCATGAATGGTGCTGACTAAAAGAGAGAGGCTTGGGTCTGGTTGTTCCCAGTTCAGCAGCAGCCCGCACATGGTGCTGGTTCTCAGACTGGGCTTACTTGCTAGTTTGGCCTTTTTGTTCTCTCTCTCACCAATCCATCGAGAAAATAGGAATTCTGATACATATTACAACATTGCTAAATTTTGAAGACATTATGCTAAGTGAAATAATTCATCTGCAAAAAGACAAACAGTATATGATTCCTCTTATATAAGTCACCTAGAGTAATCAAATTTGTAGAGAAAGAAAGAATGGTGGATTCCAGGGACAAGTGAATTACTGATTAATGCGCAAGAGACTTTGGATACAAAGAACTTTGGATATGGACAGTTGTGATAGTTGTTCAACAATGTAAATGTAGTTAACTGTTGTAGTCAAATTCTATACATAGAATTTGTAATATTATTTTATGATGGTCACCCAGAATTGAACACAAGACAGTAAAGGAAATCTGTCCACAACACTAAAGACAGAGAATATTCAACCAAGGGCCTGGATCCACAGCAATGTCCTGCATGAATCCAGATGAAGACCTAGAGCCCATGACAATGCATTCCATGAGTCTAACTGGAGGTCTAGAGCCCATGAGAAGGACTCATGCCAGTCTCTTTCATGGTTCTGTGCTGAGAAGGCCAAAAGGTTAGCGGTGGAAGCTAGAAAGTCTATCACTGGGGTGAAGGAGCTGTGCTGGGAGGTTGTGGGTTCTACAACGGGGCTGAGAAGTCACTCATAATTAAAGACAAGGGCTGTCCTGAAAAGCACCACAGCCATCCCCAGCGACACAGAGGTCCCAGGCTCTGCCAACAATAAGAACAGTCAAGTGCATGCCAGAAAGCCAGCATGATAAGTTTCTCCTGGAAATTAAATGACACATGTTTTCCCCTTCAGATCCAGGAAGCAATGCTCGATGTAAGGACTAGAGCTCCCCCAAAGTGAACCACAGCGATTCTCACCAACAAGGTCCCGAGCTCTTCTAATGACAATAGTCAAACTCACACTGGGGAAAGTAGGCGTGACAAGCTCCTCCAGGAGAACCAAAATAGCCAACCAAACCAAACTTAGAGAAACCCATAATGCTGCTCTCATCTTCTCTATGTCTATTTATGCTGGCAACTTTCCTCAGGTGGGTCATCTACGCTCAGCACCATGTTGATAATTCAGCTAATATTAAGCTGACCACAGTTTTTAATCCATAACATTAACTCGAATATAGTAGACTTAAAAATAACTATGATGCAAAATTTATGTTGTATTTTTTTTTACCATAATTAAAAATTTAAATGCCAGGCATGGTGACTCACTCCTGTAATCCCCTTACTCTGGAGACTGAGGCAGGAGAATCATTGCAAGTTCGAGATCAGGCTAGACTACTAAGTGAGCCCAAGGCCAGCCTGAACAACATGGCGAGACCCTGTCTCAAAAAGACAAGGACTTAAAAAAAAATTAAAATTTAGGACTAGGGTGTAGCACATCAATAGAGAGCTTGCTGGACATGCACAAAGCATTGGATTTGATCCTTAGCACCTCAAGAAATAAAACTTTAAAAATTACAAATCAATGAAAGCCACTTACTAAAAATTAAGGCTAATTCATTGAAAATATGACATTCATTCTATTCTCATGCCTTACTATAATTTTTCTTATGAAAAGAAATGATACACTGCATTAGTATATCAAATTATTTACATATCAGGTTCTACATTTTTATTTCAGAGACAAGATACAAGGTACTATACTCTATGCTAACTTATCCCTTCACTGTTAATCAAGTTTAAAGAAACTCTTTATAAATGGCTAGAGACCTAAAACTAAAATATCAGTATACCAATAATATTTTAATTGAACTATGAATATGCATAGTCTTTATGTCTTTAAAGAATAAGATAACTAAATTATTCTACAATGTAAGTTTCAGTTTTGACATGACACTGTACCTTCATCTATGTTATGAAAAACCAATGCATTTTGGGTCCATTTATTATTGATGTAATTCTAGAGCTTTTCAAGCTAACAAGAGCTATTGAACACAAGCAGCATTTTCTCAGATGGGAACAAAGTAATTGAGGTGTTGCAAAGTCATTTTGCCCCAGTCATCATAAAGAGTTGTATTTTATTTTTTCATTATTCCAAACTAATTTCAACACCACGCCAACATCTGTTCTTCACAAGCCTGACAGAATAGCAGAATGCAACACTATTAAAGACTTGTTTCTTTGCTTTTCAGCAACCTGGGAAAATCTTCCTCTAATTCTATAAAGAACGCTAAGAACCTTGATGGTGATACTAAATATTTTTTAAAATTAATAGTGCATTACTTTGATTTTTCAATCATAAATACCTTTATTCACATTAGTCAATGTTGAAACAACTCATTTTTACATAATGGTACAAGTAACTTACTAATTAAAGGAACTATCAAAAGTATATTGCTGTATCAGATTATACATATTTTAAAGCACATTATTTAAAGCTAGCCATGATAAGATATACAATAACTAAAATTTCTATGAGAAATTCTATTTTTTATTGATTTTGAGATGTAAAACATATCCTTGAATCAAAACCATTTACATATGCAATAGATCTATAGTTGTACAATAATTAGTAATTTGGGAATTACATTCAAGGTTCTGTAGTACAAAATAAAATGAAAGGACTATTTACTAAAGATACCTAGCTAAATCATGAAAATTACACTAATTATATGGTGAGAGGTGAAACTAATATAAACGGGAGAAAGATGATCAAAAGAAAAATACAGAACTAAAAACTTGCCCATAACCCTATTACAGTCCCAAAATAAAACACAAATATTACAAATTTTAACACACTAAGAAAATAATCTTAGAATAATGATTTGAAATGTACAATGAACTGAAAAATATTTGTATCTATCTATTGGAAGTTTATGAAAGAAACACCAACACTAATCTGAAAATCTATAATCTCAATCATGTTGATTTGTATGTGATTATGAACAGTGACTTGCATAATGTGATTGTGCTAGTATTTCATTATGCAATACTGTCCTTCCAAATAAACCAGATGGATCTGTCTTGGTTTCTTTTCTAATTTTCACTTCCTTTTGGAAGTCATAAAAATTGCATATGCAAAGCAAAACTACTACTTTCATTCATTCAGTCAATAAATATGAATTGATCATATATATATATATATAATATATATGTTTATGGAAATAAATTTGAATTCTATCATTCTATTATTAAAGATGGATGAAAACATTTGATAGTAATTGGAAAATTAAATCGGAAACTGAATTTTTTTTTTTTTTTACAGGCAATCCATCCAGATTGAGAACATGAGAAGAGACAACACAATTACAAGCAAGATCACTGAACAGGAATTACAGGATCTAAATTTTTCTCCAGACTCTGGCCTAATCTGTACAATTCTGAAAAAAAGTCCTTAATTTAGAGGGGGACCCTCAGTTATTTCTCCTGAAAAGTGAACCAGATGTTATCCAAGAGATCTACTAATTTTGCATAATCACTGGAATAATTGTAAGAACAGTTGTCTTATTAGAAGGAAGAGAATGAAAGTATTTATGATAGTGATTCAGGAACTCATAACATGTCATCTCCACAGTTCAAAAGTTTTCCATTAACAAAAAACCATTAGTAAAGAGGGAAAAAGAAACACAATTAGTAACTTCATCTTATTTTTGCTGCTTCTTAAAGTCCAATGAATGCATTAAATACAGTGAATGTTTTGGTAGTTACTTATGGTGTCAAGTTGAATAAGAAATGCCTAATGGATTAGTTTAGCACCATTCTGGATGGGGAAGAATACTTCACTGAAGACAGAAGACCCACAATGAGTGTGGGTGGTGCCAAGCAACAGGCTTATAAACAGGATGGGAAAAAAGAGGAATAAAGAAATCTCACATCTGTTTCTGAGGAGGATCTCCAGTCTTTGCCACTGTTTTTGAATGTCCCTCTCAAGGCTTTCTGCATGGACTCTTCACCCTTGCAACACACACTTCAACCTTTTAGCAAACTTTTGACCTTCCCAGTAGGGACTGGCATGAAATGCTGCAGTGAGCTCCAGGCTTTCAACTACTGACTGGATCCTTCAGATCTCCAGAACATAGTATTTTTGCATTCTTCCACACCTGATTAAGCAGGCAACTACTAAAGCCCTATCTTGGCAATATAGTATAATCTGTTCCTCTCATGAACCCTAACTAATAAATGTTCAAAGCAAGTAGAGTTGACACATTTTTTCTTTGTAATCTAAAATATTATCCCACAAAGGTCTATCACACTTCTATTATGTGTGGTAATTATTTTTTATTATGTCTATCATAAACTATCCCGTGAAAAGAACTGTTGAGTCAAATTTTTTGCCCCTGAAAGTATGGGAGGCCTTTTCTCCTATGTATTAAGAAACACAAATATAAATCTAACTCAGAACATTCTCTTTTTCTCCCTCTCTCTCACTCACTGAGTCACACACACACACACACACACACAGACAGACACACATATGAATAACAGACCTGAAAGTAAAAGCAAGCAACCAATTTAATTGCAGCATCTTCTTTTGTAAGTGGAAATAAATGTCATAATAATCATACATATTAGGTCTTGCAAAAAGAATGTTTTACAATGTAATATTTACATATTAAATAATTGTTGCAATTATGGCTATTTTACAGGTCATGATTGCATTTATTTTCTGTAAATTAAATTGATAAATTAATTTGCTCTAAATCTCAAAGAGTTTTATAAACTTGTGCTATGCATAAAAGGGCTATCTGGATACCTCTTCATAGGTACTTCTTCAAAACCACACTGTAGTCCAAATATCCTCTGTATTATGAAGATGGCTTCAAGTTCTCATTTCTGTACTTCAGGTTATTTTTCTACTGAATGAGATCACCGTTAGTATTATCTACTTGATCACTGTTCCCTCCTCAAGGAATCAGCTTTATCAATCTGTGATTATTGGAATTCCCCCACCTTTGCTCATTTTGACTTTGCTGACTGTTAGCAATAGGCAATGTAAGAAAATAGCTTAAATGTTAGTTAAAACTCAACTAACGGATGTCCTCTGTAAGTGGGTTAAATGACCTTTTCTAACATATAGTAATATATTACATAATTATAATTTCACCGTGATGGAAGCATCAGACTAAAGTAAAAAAGAGAAGCCAACCAATCACTTTTCTTAAGGTGTGATCTGCCAATTATCTCAACCAACACAGATCCTAGTATTATCATTCTAGGCCATATGTGTAATTCTCAAGCAAAAAATAAATCTTTTAACAAGTCTGTAAGAACTGTTGGCACTCATTCATGCCAGCCTGCATTAACATCTTGAAAATTTTTCTTTATTGCAAAAAGTATATAACAAGGGGGGAGTAGAAGAGGTGGGAGACAACATAGCCATAAACGTGAATTAGTTAAGATGCAAAGATCCAAATGATTCTTTTTACATTTGCTAATAGATTAGAAGAAAAACACTGGCAGTACTCCCTACTCCCAAGCTGAAGGGAATGCGGAGGTCCAGAACACTTTCAATATTCACTGTGCCCATCTGTCAGTAACACAGTCACCACACAGAACGCGTAATTACCAAAGCCCCTTTCAGATATAATCTGTCAACCACATCTAGTCCTCCTGCCAAAAAGAAATCAGAACTGAGGAATGCAAAAACAGACTGGCCTTATGGGACCAAGGAGAAGTTCACTGGCAAAGAAAGAAAAAGGGAGAATTGAAGGACAGTTATAAGCACAGACAAAAATATTTTTAAATTGTATACCACTGGTCATCAAGAAAAAATAGAAAGATAGAAGCACTGCTATGATTTAAGCAACTTTGTTCTACTGTTTTTATTACAATGTTAATTTCAAGAAATGGTCTACTCATGAAATTGGTTATCTGAGGACAAAGAACATATTAGATTTGCTCCTCTCTACTGCCACTCTATTACCATAGCCTACCACCAATGCATAATTTTTAAATAAAGGTAATTGTTTTATTCTGCAAATATGTATTAAATGTTTTCATTATCCAAACAATATTGGATATGTGATGAATATACAATTTTTTGTTGAAGAGCTCTTTTTGAATTAGTGCTTTAAAGATTGTAAACCAGTATTTCTCTGGTCTGCTTTGTGATTGACTGTTCAATAAAATCTACTACTAAAATTTAATCCATTACTACCATACTATATAAATGTACACTGAAGCAAACAATATACTCAATGAATCAAAATTAAGAGAGACAACTGCATATACAGTAAACTCAAATCTGAGGTGATAAAGACACGGACAATGTGGCATCAGTGAAACTCAGAACCAATGAAAGGTAAATTAAAAGAGGAAAGGACAAGAGAAAATAATACATGCTAACTTCCTTTTGAAAAGAAATTACTTAAAAACTTTCTCAGCTGAGAACTGAGTATATCTCTTTTCTTTTCAACAAGGGTTTCTAATGAGAAAAAGAGAAACAACACCCAGTGTCAGACATGCATACAACATTAACACAAATGAGAACATTTACTTTTCTAAGAAGAAATGGCTATGCTGACCATGAGATTCATTATCATGCATGCAAAGAGTTGACATTTCAGGATTGAGGCAGCTGTCAGGAATGGCTGGACACCAACCCTCTAGACCAACAGATTCACTGCACATAAATCACAACAGATTGACTAGACACACATACAAAAAGCACACTGACCCTACTCCTTAGACAAAGACACACACCTTACCTGAGACCAAAACCAGGCCAAACAGCAAAGATTTGCATCCATTGTCTACTGAATATGAAAACTAACAGATATTTAAAATGTCTATTTGAAGAGGTACACACTCTAGTAAAGAAGCTTATAATCTGGATTCAGTTTAATTCTCTAAAAATCTAACAATACATATAAGTAGGAGTATATTGATAAATATATAAACATATTTAAATATATTGTAAAGTTTTAAGTATATATATAGATGACATATATGATTACAGTATAATCAAATGATTACGTGTGAATGCTCAAAAACATGTATGTACACACACAGGCTGTATTCAAAAGCCAGAGCTACTTCTTACATATATACATTTTCTATTTATTCACATCAGATATTACACATAAATAATAACATGAAATCACATAAACTATTAATAAATAAAAACAGCAATTGACCATAAGTCATATCTAAGAAAGTTAAGAAGCACTTTGAAAAGACAAAATGTTTTAAATGTGCGATGCAATAACTGGAAGCATTGTAAGATAAATCCTAAGATGCTTTAAGGTTTTGCAAGAATATTCCTTCATAGTAGAAATACATGAAATCCCAGCATCATTAATTTGTACTCACCACAGGAACACATACCCTTGACAGTTACAAATCAATCCCCAGGCTAGTAGTTAAATCCTGGTTCTAAATTCTCAGCATTCTGCAGGACTGTGTGTTTTGGAGAGCACAGTAATAGCCTCCTAGGTCCCTAATTTCCCCTTACTGGAGAGGCCCAAGCAGAAGATCAGAGCCAAAGACTTCCCAGAGAAAGCACGATGAGGGGACTAAAACGCTACCCTCTCTCCAATATTTGGCACTGAAACTGACCCTTTTTCCACTCTTCTAGGGAATCCCATAGCTTACCTGGATTAGTGCCCAAAAACTCAGGTTCCTAATTATTTCTATCACTAACAAATGTATTTACCACTCTGGATATATTTGGTCAATTTGTCACTCTGTTAAAAAAAAAAAAAAGAGAGGTTCCATCTGGCTCTAAAATAATATACAATACAGTGAGATTCATGTATATTATGGACTCCTTTTTTAGTTATTTTTAATCAGGTAATTTCAAAGTAAGTATTTTAATTATATTCAAGATCTACCTGTTCATGTATTACCTCTGTGACATTCTTTTATTTGAAGATGGAATATTTTCAACTTACTTATATAGAGTTAAGAGTTTTATCATATGCTTATATCCTGAATCTAAATGTTTCCTGAATATCTAAATAATGTTTCCTGGCAAGTGGAAGATATATGGCTCAAAAATTTAAAAATATTAGACTGTTTTCCCAAAATAGTTCTCCAGTTTTCATAGTGGGACCTTGTACTTATTCAGTTGGAAAATATAATTATTAGTAGAAGGTAGAATTCTAAGTCTTTTTAAACCAATATAGATAATGTACCACTATTCTTGGATTGAGTAACAATAGCAATTTCAATCATGCTGTTTCAGTGAAATGACACTTGGAGACATCTTAAATGCTTCCCCATAATTCAAATAGCTCTTTTAAGTCAGTAATATATCCATCTTAAAAGTTTGCCATTTTATTTCACTAAAGTGATTATTGTTATTCTGCCAGAAGGAATTGCTATATTTTTTAAATTTTACTTCCTATATTCATCCATAACCTTTCAAATGCTAGAAATATTTCATATACACTCAGAGAAATTGTCAATTTTCTATTTCTTTTGTTCAAAATAAAATGATTATCCAAGCAACTTAGATATTTATTATTTTTGATTTATTGTTATTTTTATATTGAATAAGCTTTTCCAGGTGTTTTCCCCTAAGCATATTGATTTTTCAGTTCGTCTTATTTTCCAGGCAAGCTCATGTTTTGGACTATTCAATTATTCACAGCTATAACTCAGATTTACCGTTTGCACTGCAGGAAATTTAAAAGACAAATTTAGAGAGCATTCTAGGGACAATTTTAAGTGACTAAATAAGCCATAATCATTCAGAAACAAAAGAAAATAGATTAAGGTGCTGTGCTTAAGTACCTTTAAGCAAAACTATGACTGTTGAAGTAATTACTTGCTTTCTAGGATATCAAATGTTTTTATTCTAAATACAACTACCTTTTCCATCAGATTCCCTCCATCATTTTTTATTTTCACCCAAGTATTCACTCACAACAAAAATTAGTGATTTCTAATTATTTATTCATTAAGTTTCTGCTATAGTTTCAATATGTCCCATCCAAAACTGAGATGCTGACAGCATGATGGTATTAAGAAGCAGAGTCTTTAAAAGGTGTTTAGACCATGAAGTTTTCTCTCTCATGAGTGAGTCCCCTTCCACCTTCACCCTATATTGATACCATATTCCTGCCTGTCAGAGGAGGTAGACCTCTCTAGAAAGCCAAAGAGGCTGGCATCTTTCTTGGGCTTCCCAATCTCAAGAATTATGAGAAAATAAATTAATGTTCTCTATAAGTTGCTCAGTCTGTTGTATTTTGTTATAGCAGCACACAGGGACATACATGCCTTCTTCTAGAGGTATGCATTTTTACTAGTAATTTCCATATTGACTGGCTTCCTTCTGTCTGGTGATGTTGTATTGATAGGGAGCATGAAGGGGTTTATTTGACTGCTGTTCTGAGACCTACCTGTCTTGCTATCAACCATGTTATGACCTAGAAACCGACCCAGCTGAACATTTACTAGTTACTTTCACAAACATCCTTCCTTAGTTTGTTTTTCTTTAAATATTTAAATTGTATGTTTCACAAGTCATTTAAAGATAGATTTCAAAACAATTCTAAGTCCCACTATCTAGGAAGGTTTAACTACCCAGGTTGTTCAATAGGAGGAAACATCAGGAAGTATGACAATACCAATATTTAAAGTAGCATCTGTAATTAATTCCAAATTACACTGCTGTTAAAACTTTAGTTAGCAAAGTCTTCTTTTAAATACCTGTATAAAGACAGGTTATACTGAGCAATTTTATTTTAGTTAATAACCAGATTCATCTCTGTACCTCACAACACAAATGACATCATGTTCAATTCAGATGTTTCTAAAATTTCTAGGAAGAATTAGTCCCTTAATATTGCAGAAACATAAAAGCCATACATAAAAAAGTATTAAAGAATGAGTAAGAGTCCTGATTTTCCTATTTCCCATATATATGACCTTGACATTTAACTGCAAGGTATGTTAGCTTAATGCATGATATGGTACCACCTTCTCAAATAGTGGCACAAGAACCATATGCACCTGAATGGGTAATTATACATACACATTCTTGGATCCTGTTCCCAAGCCTATTGATTCAAACATCTTGGTTTAGAGATCAGAGATTTGAATCAATTACATGAGGCATGCTGAAAATCAAGAACTACTATGGTGAAAGAGAAATGTATAATGGGAGAGGGGAGCAATAAAGCCAGCTGGAAAAACTTACTATTAAACTTAGCCATGAATTTGCCTTGTATATACAGGAAAATATGCTTTAGGTTTTGCTCCCCTCTGCTATGTGACTGACTGATCATTAATCACTGAGGCTGTAAGACCTCAGAACCTCAATTCTATGTCTAAAGGGACATGGTGGCCCCACCCTCTTCCTCCACCTTGTCTGCTGAAGTTTGAAATGTAAGAGGTCATCACCATTCATTTGGTGCCATCACTTAAACATTACATATTGACACAGCAACTTGACCATTATATACCTAAATTGTCAAATATTCCCAGATAATCCACAAAAGTATTCCTGTTCACTCACGACTCAGTCTCAGTAGCACTACCATCTTCATGTAGAAGTAGTTAGACAACTATTTGATATTTTAATACATTTTGCAATTATCATTTAAAAACTTAACAGTGAACTGAAAAATAAAAAAATGGGACATTGGGCATAAGCACAGAAGACAGAGATGTGAACCATTAGCTGCTCCAAAGTACAAAACTCCAGTGGCATCCAGGAAATCATTGTAAGAAGCCTGGAAACTTGGGTAATGAAACTTGACAAAAGAATACTAATCTTCATATATAAAATGGAGAATATAGTCAAACTATAAAGGAATAAATATTTTATACTTCTTTTAACTCTCTAGAAACAAAACTCAATGTCTTTTCATGGTATGTGTCCCTAATACCTATCTATACACATAGGTGTAAAATACAATCCACACATACTTAGGAGTGGTTTTTCCCAAAATTCTTTCACATTCTTTATTTTCCTACTAACACTAGGTTAATGCATGCTTACTTATGGTAAGTAATTATGTATATTTACAGTCTGCTTTTAAAACAATTTGATATCTTTTCTTGTTGAAAAGCCTGCCACTATCAAACAATGAAATCTTACTCACTTTCCTAGAAGTTATGTCACCTTAACATTTCATCTAACTTTGAGAAATGAAGCTGTCCTCTCATCCATTATGTCTCTGGGAATATCCAACATCTTTGTTGTCTCCTGTAGGGTGACTGAAAATTGTTACTTTCATCAGATGTACCAAACATTATCCATTTTCCCACATGATTGAGCTTCTTTATCTCTATCACCTGAAAATTTATGATATCAAGTTTCTAGTTATCTTAAGGTTTTGTTTGTTATCAAATCTTTGACCTTTTTTAAATTTTATTTTATGTTTTGTGCATTCTTTCTGAAAAGAAATTCCAAAAACATGAAACATGAAGTTATCCTCTCTCTTTTTTCCTTCTCTCTCATTCTCTCCCCTCTCTCTTCAAAAGTGAATCATATCACCAGTAAATACAATTCACTCCATACAGCCAACATTCTTTAACTCAGCTTATACCTTGTCTCCTAAATCAACCTATTAATCAGCAGTTTATAAAATTAACTTGTATTGCAAGATGGCCAACTGAGTGGCAGCACAATAAGAGAGCCTCTCTGAGGAAAAAATAAAAATAAAAACAACTCAGACGCTGGAATCTGGCAACATGGAGAAAGCCAGACAAAAGGAGAGGAATCTCACGACCCAAGAAGAAACTGAGGAAAAAGAAAAAAGAAAGAAGAAAAAGAAGCATGGACAGAGGGCTGGAGCTGGGCAAGCCCCAATCGCTGTACTGGCATGTCTTAAGGTCAGGTGACTCACGATTCAGCTGAGATCGTGGCCCTGCCGAGAGCGGGAATTAGTGAGCTCCAGACCCTCAGCTGAAGGAGGCGCTGAGACAGGGAGTAGAAACAGCCAGTCGAGCTACATGAACTTTGGTGAGTGATGGGAACTGGATTCCCCAAATCGGGAGGACAGGCTGGGTGACATTTTGGAGTTGGGCCTGGCCGACTTGAATCAAAACCCGAGGCAGCATCCGCTGATGACTCCTAGTCCAAAGCAGATTGGTGGGATCTGCTCGGGCAGGGCCACACCCCTGGTTGAAATCCAATAGCCAGGGACAAGGCTTTTCTGGGTCAGTGGCATCCCCAGGGAATACACAAACTTGTTGAAGCATAAACTGGTTGACTGGCATAGGGGGAGGAGCCAGCTCTCAGCCTGCAACTCGCAGATCCGCAGCAGACTCGGGGGCGGTATTTCCCTAACAAGTGCGCAGCAGAAAAACTGTAAGCAATAGGAAAGGCCTAGAGACCTCCACCACCCACCTGTCTAAAGGGGGCCGAAAACATGACAAGACAGAGAAAGAGCAAAATGTGCCCAACTGCGGAACCAGGGAAAGTGAGTCCCACAGAGGTAAATGCAGAGGAGGTTGAGAGCAGCAAACCTGTAACGTCAGAGACAGCCTCATCGGAAATAAAGAAATA